>OOFE01009488.1:13684-40201 GCA_900323365.1 Monocentris japonica | reverse complement strand
AAACCTTTCAGGGAAAAATTGGAAGAAACCTCAGGAGGGACTACTCAGAGAGAGTTCCCCTACCAGGACGGTTGGGCGAGCAAGCAGCGTATACACAATGCATATAAGTTTATTATGGTGGGACATCCAGATCTGATGTGGGGCATCACAGCAAACGGCAGCTCAGTCAGTGTCATCAAAGGACTAGGGGACCACGTAGGTGCCAACACTGCCCAGATAGGAGAACGCAAACGCCCACTCAGTCAGCATCGTCCTAGGAGTGGGGGACCATGCAGACGCCAACTCTGCCGAGCTGCAGCCTGGAACAGATAGGAGACACACCCACACACACCCATACACGTACTCTCACTCAGACAAAGGGCCTTACTGTCTCATACTGAGATATTTTGGGCAAACCCCTGTACTTGCGTCACTGAGCCAAATACAGCCCACTATCAGCTCTTCACCAGAAGTGACTGGCTTGTTCTTCCCTCCTGCCCATGACCTACAATCTGAAGCTCATTTACACTGAAGAAAAAAATACTACTGAAGAAACAGGAAATAGGCCTAGTGTCATAAAGTGGGAACATTCACCTTTCCGTTTAAGTGAGACGATGAAACCAGAACCACAAAATGTGTCATTTCTAACTTTGTGTTAATGTGCTGTCTCAGGTCTCGTACTCTAAAGGATCTGAATGATGTCCAGTTGTCCAAAATCATTGACTCCATGGAGGAGGTGTGTACTTAAGATGTCCCATTGTGTACTTTGAGTGTGTCCCATTCCCTGTTACAATTGCTGTTGTACAATACAATACAAATATATGAGGTGATTTTGTGTCAGAGTATGAAATTGCTTCCCAATATCTGATCACGTTGCCTTTTCGTTCCCAGGTGAAGTACCAGGACAAGGATGTTATAGTTCGAGAAGGAGCTGAAGCAAACACATTCTACATCATCCTCAAAGGAGAGGTAAACTCATCATGTTGTGTTGTTTACAAATGTACATTCTTTATGTATTCAGTGTATTATTTGCATTGTTTTGTAATTGATAAATACGATACCGTGTGCACTCATTCTCACCTTCTCCCTTTCTCTCTCAATCTTTATTTGTCTCTTGTGTGCCCTCAGGTCCTGGTGACTAAGAATGTGAATGGGCATCAGAAGCAGATTCGCAGGATGGGAAAAGGGGAGCATTTCGGGGAACAGGCCCTCATACGGTAACCATGGCAACATTGTGCAGCATCCCCGTGCTCAGTGCACATTCCTTGGCTGCTGTCACGTTTGACGTTCTGGCTGTTTAACCCGCTGGTTATCTTCCTGTCCGTGAGCAGTCATGGGCAGTCAGTGAAGACAATTAAATCACTCTACGATATTGAATAGAGCTGTGAAGTTTGCCATAAAAGCACATATACTGTGTGGCTCTGTAGAAGCCTGTAGATAGTAGATACACAGACGTGCCACTTTGGAGTAGATACCTGCACATTGGCACCTTTGACCTCAACCTTACCTTCAACAAGATCCTCTATGGTGTTTCTCTATGTAGTCGGTCATTGTCGGTGTCTGTAGCACTGCTTGGAAACCATGTATGAATTACGTGTACTGTTCAGTAGGGTTAAACTAATATACAGTATATATAGTATAGAATCAAATATTGGCCTGTCCCTGTCGTCCACCTCTGATATGATGTATATGATGCAGTTTGTTTTGATTGGATTCCACTCAAGTTTACCTGAATGTGTTATGATTACTGTTATTACCCTGGGTTTCAATGGAAGGTTTTAGTGTCCGATGGTCTAAATGCTGCTGCAGAGGCTTCTCTGCCCTGCCAAGAATGACATTTTTAGGGCAAATTTAGATGTTGAATATCGGCAGGGGTGCATGTCTTTCACGAGTATGTTATGTTTCCCACTTTTCCCACGCAGGGAAGTCCTGAGAACTGCCACCTGCACTGCTGACGGCCCTGTTACTTGTTTTTCCATTGACAAGGAGTGAGTCTTCATTAAATCCACAGTGTGAATGAAGTTCATCTTCCTGCTCAGTCAGGATTTGTAGCGATTGTTGTGGTTTGTGGAGGAAACCACAAACCATTCTTCCATCCAAGACTTGGTGATTGATTGTTTGATTAATCGATTGATTGATTTATTGACTGATTGACCATACCTTTTCTTCATATCCCAGGGTATTTGAAGAGACGATTCCCATTGAACACCTGGAGCTTTTTGATGAGTATGTACTGCACCCACTTTTAATTTCAGATCCATTACCCTCTTCCCCCCCTCTTGGTCTTGATGTAGTGGTCTCATCCGAACTCTCATTTGTCTTTCTCCACCAGCTCCAAGGTGCTGCAGGAGGCAGAGGCTCCAGAAAAGTCGAGGTGAGGCGTATCAGCCCATCTCATGATTGGAGATAGGCTGATACTGTATGATGGATAGAGTATGATAGGTTGAAAGACATAACTAATACCACACAAATGAGTGGATTGTAAATGAAAGAGTCAGCGAAAAGAGCTGTCCCTTGAGATGACTGTGTGCAATCCATTTTTCCCCAGTTTAAAAGCATTGTGTTTCTCTCTCTCTCTCTCTTAGTCCCAGCTCCTCTCTGAAGTTTAAGGATCTTGTTCCTGTGCTGTACCAGGAGGGTCGCTATCAGGGAGAGCCTGTGACCCTTGGAGTGGGAGGCTTTGGCCGCGTTGAGCTGGTGTGTGTGTGTGTGTGTGCTTGTTTGAGCGCTTTTTAGATGTTTGTTGCTTTGAAACACTGGTTGTAATATCCAAACGCAGACTGGAGATTTAGTTATACAAGCATTACACATTGGTTGGAGTTAAACCTCAAAGGGTGGAAGTAACGGTGAAGCCCAGTGTAAAAGGCAAAGGGTAAGAGAGGAGGAAGCTAATATTACCAAGCTTATTGCTCTTCTAACAGAAGAAATACCTTCTACCTAAATTAGGTTATCTAGGTTGGCTAGTTAGCCTAGCTGAAGTACCAAGTTCAAACTAACCACACTAGCTTAGCTATCTCGGTAAACTAGTTAGCTAGGCTGCTGACCTTACTAGATCACGAATGCCACTGTCATGAATGAATGGAAAAAAGAAGTCTTTATCATTTCTATTTATATTATAGTTCCTTCTTTGCCAGTCTAGTTATCCAGTTAGCTAACCTGCACTCTAACACCTAACACTAAAAACTGTACTTCTTTGGCTCCGCCCACTGACATTTAGCTCAACCAATAAGATTATTTCTGCCTCCAAATCAGCTCTGCCGCTGAGAAATGTTTGAATAACTCCAATCTGCTGTCCAAACAACCAGTCTACCACAAGAGATCCAACTAAGACAATAATACAATGATAAGACAATATCATTTTTGACCGACAAATTCCTTTCAGATCATATAAACCCAGGACATCAGGATTGATAGTTTGTGATTCACAATCATGATCTTTATTTTATGGTTGATTATTTTAAGGTGACCACAGTGCACCATGGGAAATACTATGCCATGAAGCGGGTCAGTAAGAAACACATTGTTGCCAAGAGACAGGAGGAGCATGTCCTGTTTGAGAAGAAGATCCTTAAAGCCATCCAGAGTGACTTCATTGTCAGGTATCTGTGACTGTGGCCCTTTAACTTCTGATCTCACCCCCTTCAGTCCTCTACCACAGTGAATCCCTCATCCTCAACCTGGTCTTTTTTGCACTGTAATTATTTAAAGATTGACTGCAAAAATCCATTTCAGTAGATGCTAACAAATGCTTAGCTCAAGGCAAAAAAAAAGGAGAAGAATACCTGCTATTATTTTATTTCTCTTTCCTCTCTGTCTTCCTCTTTCTGTCTGTCTTGGTCTAGGCTTCATGCAGGCTTCAAAGACACACGATACATCTACATGGTCATGGAGTTCTGTAGTGGTGGGGAGATCTGGACCAAACTCAAAGAAGTGTGAGAAAACAGTCACTTTTAAAAACTATTCATCGAAACTATTCATCGAATAGAATAAACTTCAAATCCTAGAGTACTATCAGTACTAACCAACAGTAAGGAGTGCAAAGGCCAGAGCCGTAGTGCCCTGACAGCGTTTCCTGTAACAACTTAAGTGTTAGAAATAGAAATGAAATTAAGAGCTAAAGAAAGAAATTTTGAGAACAAAATTAAAAGAAGCAGAGGAGGAACATGTGAATATGTGTTATGTTTCTCTGTTCATCAGAGGGCGTTTTGACGAGCCCATCGCTGTGTTCTGCACTGCCTGTGTGGTGGAGGCCTATGCCTACCTGCATAAGAAGAGCATCATGTACAGAGACCTGAAACCTGAGAACCTGATGCTGGATGCTAGGGGCTACGTCAAACTGGTGTGTCCTCGTGGTTGCATGTGAGGGTGTGTGTGTGTGTGTATAGTGAAAGACAGAGAGAGAGAGAGAAAGCATTTTTATCTATAATATTTAAGCTCTGTTTTACAAGCACAAACTGGAATGGAAAGAGTGTGCATCTATTTGAGTGTGTGTGGTTGTATGTGTGTGTGTTTCTGTGTCTCCATGCACAGGGGACTTTGGCTTTGCCACTAGGATTCCCATTTATATGGAGCCTGCATGTAGCTGCCAGCATGTAAGTGTGTATAGCCTGCATATGTTCATGTATGTCCGCTTTCTCTCTCTCTCTCTCTGTCTCGCTCTGTCTGTTTGTGTGTGTGTGTCTCCGTGCAGGTGGATTTCGGCTTTGCCAAGGAGTTGGTGCGTGGTGAGAAGACCTACTCATTTGTCGGTACTCCTGAGTACATGGCCCCAGAGATCATCCAGAACCAGGGACATGACTTTGCAGTTGACTTCTGGTCCCTTGGTATCCTGGTCTTTGAGTTACTGGTGGGAAGGTAATAATAATAATAGTATTAATAATAATGATAGAAAAGTAGATGAATAAAGGGTCACAGCTTTAACCTGGCCAGTCTGTCTCGAGGAAGGAGCAAGAGTGTTACTGATGTTGTTTTTATCTGTCTTGTCCCATGTGCTTGTATTGATAAATGAACAGATCCTCAGTTCAATTACTAAGCCAAAGAAGGATTTTAGGTGACACTACAGGGACACAATTTATGTGAAGCCCAGATTTATTTGTCCATAATATTGATTCATACTATTCTTGAATAAGCCCAGCCTTGACATTCACCAGTAGATGGCAGCATGGCGGTATGACTGACATTGCATCTGCAGCTGCAAAACATATTCACTGGTTATTATTAGTCTGTAGCCATAGGTACAGGTTAACCAACAACCATGGCTTGGTTTCTTTATGAGGTTTTTCTGTGTCAGATGGTCAAAGGTCTACATGCTGATGATAAAATAACACTTCCAACTCTTTCCAACTTTTCAGCCCTCCCTTCTCTAGTTCAGAGCCCCAGAGGATCTATGCCAAGATTTTGGATGGGGTGCTCAAATATCCACCTTACTTGAGTGAGGCAGCCAAGTCCATCATTAGTAAATTGTGCAGGTGAGAGGAGTACACTGACGTCGCAGATAAGTAATGAATGATGCGCTTTGATTAAAGTTTCATACAAAGATAGTGCACTTTCTTATAAAAATCATGCGGAAGACTGCATTCAAAGTTCATTGGATGTGTTGCATGAGTAACCAATAAAATCAAGTAATGAGTAAAAAATGATCTAGAGGCTTGGGTATTTCACATTCTCAATATATAGAATAATCTGCAAAGCAATACATATACTATGCAAATGCATTTTTATAATTTTTGAAATGTAAATACATTTTGAAAAGTGGATGTTCACGGAAAAATAAGATGCGAATCTCCCGTGTCTTCATGTTGGCATCACAGTATGTTGTGTTCTGGGTTGCAGGCCTCGGCCAGGTCAGAGGTTAGGGAACACCAAGAATGGAATAAAAGATGTCCGGAACCACAGGTAGCTTATCACTTTGCCTGTGTGTGCACGTGTGTCTGTGTGTGTGTGTGTGATTCTTGTAGTTCAATGGACAGAATATAGCAGCAGCAAAGCCAGGGGTCCTTTCCTCTGCTGGCCTCAACTGGGGACTCATAACGTGACACTTTCTCACACTGACTCTGCTGGACGTTTGATCTTTTTCTCTTGTTTCCTTCAGGTGGTTCAGCAATATGAATTGGCACAAGCTGCGCGTGAGCCAGGTCGACGCTCCCACAATCCGGCTCATTCGCAAGGCAAGTCAGACCACTCACTCAGTGTTTCTGCTATATTTGTGACGAGTGGCATGTCAGGACATTAAAGAGCGGGAACAGAGTGGGTTCACAGAGTTGTTTTTGCGGCTGATTTTTATGGTTGCTTGGGAAGATTTTATCCTCACGTGTGTAACTTTGGTAATAGGCTGAAACAGGCACAGTGGTTTAAGTCATGGTTCTAAGTCACGGCTAGAGCTTTATCATGGTTGACATTGTAATCTGTCTTCAGAATCCTAGTTAAAAAACAACAGCATCCATTTCAGTGTATCAACTATATTCATAATCCTCAATCATCAGTAACTCCTTTTCTTTCCTGTAGGGCCCCTGCTACATCAACTTTGATCGTTTCACTTATGACGAGGCCAAGGCTGAGGAGGAGTTCTCTGGTTGGGACCGTGACTTCTGACTCCAACTACCCACCGAACCCGAGGTTCAGGGGTCAAAGGCCACACCCGCATCACCCAAATATGGGTCCAAATCAGATTAATTCTAGGTGACCTTGGTTTGCCCATCAATTTATAAGATCTTCAACTGGAGCCAACAGGGCTTAGGCCACATGATGGTGGAAAAGGCATTACCTGCCTCGGTACCTTAAGAGATGATATGTTTTTTAGAGGCGTGATGGGGATGTGTAAATTCTCTATGGACATTAACTCCCTCATACACACCTCTGGATTCCTCTGGAAAATAATCTGCTTGGAAACATCTGATGGATTTGATCATTATATTAAGAAAACGTCTTACTTCATAGTTAGAACTGTAATTTAATTATTAACTCGGTGTCACCGACTTCCACTGTTGCTCTACAGTTAACGCTCTGGGTGATGAAGGACCGAAAACATGCAGAGGTGTTATGACTTGATGTCTGGACATTCTGTTCCCAGTACAGGGAGATTTGGTGCCCTATGGAGAAGTGTTAATAACATCATACATAACACCTGTCCGAGTTGCTTGTTAGTGGAGAATCAATACTTTACTAATTTTATTCACTTGTCTATCCCATGTAAAGCTAGCAGCTATCAAACCCTGAAAACAACTACAAATTGATACTTGATATGTCACTGTTATGTACTTTCAAGTGCATTGTTATCTTTTGGATTGCAATGTTACTTTTAAAGATAAAAATGTTCGCCTGCTTCAAGGACTTGCACTGTTATAGCGGATATGACTGATGATTTCTTCTTGATAAGCCGTCATTAACAGCCTCTGGCATAGACATCTTGAAATGTTTTTTTCTGTTCATTTTCAGTCTCTGAAATCTCTACCCTTATTGTGTGTATCCTATTTTGCACCTTGATTGATTTTGAAAAGCCTATTAATCACCACAGAACGTGCTGATGAAGTATTCCTTTGTGACTTGAGCTTGTTAAATAAAAGGGCTCTCATATGCTTGAGTAGCTGACTTTGTTTCCCCCGTGGCGATGCCTGTAGTTCCCCAACCATGTGTTCTGTTGCAGGCAAATCACACACAAATAAGCAATCTCTGTATTTGGATTCAAGATGTCAGATAGTGGTTATGAATAATGGAAAACATCTTCCTTACAGATGGTTATCAGAGTGAGAAATGGCTCAGGGAGTGAGGGGTTCACAGGTTTAATCTGACCAAGTTCAAGTTGCCTGCAGGTGAATCAGGGCCGGCCCTGGTCCAATTGGCGCCCTAGGCGAGATTCCAGACTGACGTCCCCCCAACCGTGACACCACTCACTGTTACCAACACAACATGTTTTATTTCTGTTCCATTTCATTTTTCACTTTTAACTGCTTGCCCTCTGATAGGAAAGCTGAGTCTAAAATACAGAAGCTGGTATGGAAACATGTGCTGTACTCACCTGCTCCATACAGTGGTTCAGAAGATGTTGCATTGTCAGCAGATATAGGTGTAAGGTTTGAAGAAGTTGATGGGAGGGTGGTTGCACTATCACCAAGGTGTAAAGATGTTGATGGGGTCAGGCACCTCATCAATTTGCAGGGGGAGTTGGGCCAAAATATTTCAAAAGTACATCTAAAAAATGGAGCACATGTCAATATTATGAATTACACAGTAACAGAGCCATTTACAGTTAAAATAACTTCTCAACAAATATAGCCTATAGCTGGTTGTTTCATCACTATTTCTTCTCCGTTTCTCTCCTAAGAGGCTTTCAGAAAGGCCTTCAGTGTATTTGACCTAGATTGATTGGCTATTGTTTTAAATAGCTATGGTTAAACCTTTAAGCTAGGTAGAACATACAATGAGCATTCAGTCAATGGGAACAAGGTAATGATAATGTGGTCAGTGCTGATCAAATATCAATCATGGTACCCTATCCATCATGGTGATCTATCATCAATCAATCATGAGAGTGCAAAAATATTTCCATTTTACCTTTTAAGACTCATCACTATAGCCTAGTTGAGCAGGGCCAAAAACAGAGGAAAGTAGGTAACAAACAGTAGCAGAAGTAGCTACGGTCCAAGCTGGACAACAGTGAGATTCTGATTACCCAAAAAACATGACTGTCACTATTTTAATGCTCTCGCTTTTCATCAGTTGTCCTGTTATGAATCATGCTGGTTGTCCGTGTCGCTAGCTAGCTAGCTTCCATCGCCCATCCCCCGCACTAGCAGACTCGGTGCTCCACCGTGGCTTAAGTAGCCTATCTTTCTTCATTTAAGACAAAATTAGTTTATGTCAAAACTTGTCATACCTCTTTCTTTGCCTCTCTTTTCCTCCTCTTCTCTTCTCCTTCTCCCCTGAGCACCAGAATGTTTTGTCCTTTTTGACATGATTTATTTTTCTCACTTTCTCTCACTTGCTGTGGACCGTTGTTTTGATGTGTTGATGGAGTTACGTCAGCTGCCAGGTAGAGCTGCGCGAGTCTCCCGCCCCCCCACAACAGAGCCGACGTTCCATACATGATGACTTGATTGCCTACCAGCACGTAGTCGGCGCATCGCGTTTCTAACGTTGGCGCCCTGTTTAGTTATTAGTGAGTGATTGTATATATGATTTTACTAATGTCTATTTTTGTATTTCCTTTAGGACGCTGTTTTTTTTTCTTGATTTGGCGCCCATAGAGACGGATGGCACACATGGCAAGCGCCTATTCCTCCTATGCCCAGGGCCGGCTCTGAGGTGAATGTTAGGCTCTGAGGCGTAGCCCTGTCTGTCATGGCAGCAGGTTTCCTGGCAGAAGGAAGGAGTCCTCTTTCTGTAAATTGCAGTGACTTTCCTTCTGAGTCTAGTTTGAAAGATCAGAAGAAATCACTCAACAGCAATCAATCAAGTCTTACATGAAAGAAGGGGATAGGATACACTTTCTGCAAGAAAATAGGGATTTGTTCGTCAGTCCAAGACCAAGGCCCAGTTTTAAACATGTATTTTCTATTACACATTGGTAGGTACAGTATGAAACCCCTAGTTTCTTAAGTTTTGTAATTCAATGTGCAGTGCTGTGTACTTTTGGTTACATCTTTGATTGCTTGATACATTTTTAGACATAATACAATGAAAATTGAATGAAAATTTGTAAGTACAGAAAAATGAAGATGGATATGTAACTGGCTCATCTCATCATCTATTGACCATCTTTGGGGATGCTAAGAACAATATTGTACTGTATCACATCGCATCGCATTGTATCGCATCGTATCGTATCGTAACGTATCCCTTATTGCTTTTCTTGATGTGACTGAGCTGTTGTAGCCTCAAAAATTGGCCAGCAAAAGGTTTAATCAAAAATACCCTGCCTAAAGCACCTTTTGCACTGGTCACATGAGTGAAATTGAAGGGTTCAATTCCAAAGCATTATACATCCACTTTGCTACCTGACATTTAAGATAACCCTTTATCTTTAATGGTAATGTGCCTTACTGTCATGCTAACCATCATTTTGTAAGAGTAGGTGCCAATTATTATAATAGTGGATATCTCATTTTTGATTGAATGGGCTTCTCTCTTATATGAAAGCCTCATGTCCATTACAAATGAGGGGACGTGATATCCAACACTTTTCAGATATAAAATAAATTGATTTGTAATATTTAGTCATGATGATTCTAACTGTCCAGACAATAACTTGGTTATCTTAGCTGACCCCCTACCAGAGATTAAAAAAATATATAGTATTTAAATTTGAGAATTCAGCTATCACCAATCTGGTGATAACAATGTTAATATTGTGGACCTGTTTCGGTGACTCAAAAATGTTGTGCTGTGCCCTTGTATGCACAACGCTGGTGTTTTCTCAAATTTCCCAACAGGCCAAGAGTTTTCTCAAATTTCCCAACGGGCCAAAGCTTTTCCCACACCCATCAAAGTAGCAAGGCTTTGGTCCTGTAGGAATTCTCTGGTGTGTATGCGGATGGTTTTGAACTCTAAAGCTCCTTCCCCGGTCTCAGCACAGTGATGGGGTTTCTCTTGTGGATGAATGCACTTGCATCCCATTGAAACAGTTGACTAATGAAAAATCTCTCAGTGTAAATTTGCTGTTCTCTGGTCACACTACTACTGTGTACAGAATTGGTTGGTAGCTGTAATCCCTACATCTTCTTTACTTCAATAGATACATGGAAGTGCACTGGCAACTACCTACCTATTTTCATTCCTTTTCTACAGGACGAAAAAGCCAGTTAGGTGGAACACTTTTTGAGAGTTTTAGTAGGTGTAAAGAGTCTATGTTTGGCTTCTCTGAATCATTATATGTTTGAGCGACTTGCAATTACTTTGAAGCAACAGAGAATAGTGTTGATCTTTTTGTGCTAACTTTATGGCGTGCTGACGGTTTCTGAAGAGTAGCAGCATTTTGACAAGTGGTGTGAAAAGCCTTTTCATGCTTAACTACAGTCAACCATGGGTAGCAAAATCGTTATTAAAAGGTAGAAGTAACTTTCTAAGCTGACAACATTCAGCACAGAGAATATAAAATGGAAAAAAATGATGTTTGCCAACTCAAAATGAAACTTATCTCAAAAGTAAACGATTACTTTCATTTATCAGCAATCAGTGGCTGATTACTTCTAATAAACAGCTAACCAGTAAGCCAAAATTACTATGATTTTTAGAGTAATTTTTCAGTAATATTGGGTGTGTATTTTTGGCATCAGACAGTAGAGAGTAATATATGAAAGAGAGAGTGGGAGGAGATGACATGCGATGTAGGTCATGAGCTTAATTCACAAAGTTGAACGAACATGGTGTGTGCAGTGTCTCAGTCTGCTCATCCTTTCCCCCAGGATGTGTGTTGATGTGATGGTCTTCTCTCCTGGTGTTTTCTTAGCTGACTCTTTGAAGGAAAACTATTCCCTCACTGATCACAGCCATGTTCTCAGTCATTGCACGATATTCATTTTAACAATTTAATGTAAAAAACGATTAATAAAAAACTTTCTTCTCTGATTTTCTTTTGCAGAAGAGTAAGTTCAGTTATAATCCATCCGTCCATGTAATCAATGAATTAATCAATGAATGTCTGTTTTGTGATGGTCATTCTGTATCCTCCAATCATCTCACTGGTCTCACAGTAGAGATTAACGAGAAATAATGATAATACCTCAAAGGCAGCATTTTCTGAAGATATTTTCTCTGCAAAAAAAACTTGATTTTCTCACAGAGAATGTAACAGAAAACATCTTTCTGCTTTCATGTATTTTGCCTCTAGAAAATTCAGTATTGAAAGCAAATGAGGTAAATTTTACCCAAAATGATAATAATAACGTGCAAGATGGACAATCACCTTTTCCCACTTTTGGACAAATTCTCTCACAATGTTCCAATTTGTATGGAGATGGGTCTATTCCTGATGCCTGATAAATCACATATACGTGCATATCTTGCTCTCTATGTTGAGGAATGATGTCGTTATGACCCTGTAGCAGAAAATATGCAGGCTAGAGGCAGAAATAGACGCACAGAGAGATTAAAGGTCTATTCTCAGACAGAGAACGTCTGGAGGCCCTCCCAGGCATTAATACCTTCAAGAAAAAGGACATCTGGTCTACTGTGTTGCAGGTGTTGGGCGATGTGGAGGCTGATATGGATAAGTGAATGGAGAGACTGACAACTGTTGAGACTGACAACTGTCGAGACTCCAGTGGCTCACCTTCCACCTAGCCAACCTCGACAGCAATCTCTGCTGAGGTCAGCCTGGTCTCATGGAATTTGGTGAAAAGAGCATGCTGTCGTAAAAGGCCAATAACGTGCTCCATGCGGCTCCATGAACAAAAAGTGAGTGTGAAAATGGCCAATTTGTGCCATTGTCACATAATCCTTTCGAGGTGGAGGAACATAATCTTCACTTCATAATCTACGTTTCAGAATTCATGCTCATGTCATGAAATCTTGCGAGAGTGTGCTGCGCTGGGGCAGACTGCGGACAGGGCACCAATATGTCTGACATCTGTTTCCCTGTCAGCTGACAGTTGTGGTGACGTAGCTGCTGTCCATCCTTCACCTTCCCTGACCAAACAAATGACAGAGTGTAGAAAGATGCGGAAGATGAGACATCCTCCATGTCAAAGGATAATTCTGTGAGACATCACTCTCCAAGACAGAACAAGTTAAAAGTTCCACACATTTCAACGTCACTGTATCTGGCAGACTATGAGACCAACCAGAGCCGAGTTGGTTAAGGCAACTGTAACGGCTCGTGGGGTAGGGATGCCCTGAGAAAGAAAATAACGACTTGGTGTCTCAGAGATACTCGACTCTCTCTCTCGTTATAATCTGAAGGCTATCTGGGCTCAGACCGATGAGCCACTTTGCAATAAAAGGTAGTGCAAGATGAAGGAAACCCTGAGGAGTCAGCTACCTGGTAGCTTATATGGAGTAGCTATTGCTGCTATATAATAGTAGTGACTGTCCTATCTATAATTGCAAATCAAACTGGAGAACATTTGACTCAAATTTCTATTTCCTTTGGATCGTTGTAAAGCTTTAGACCTTTATGTATCATATTGGCCACAAGTACTTCATTAAAAATAGCCATATCAGCGGGTCTCTGACGTTACTATTTATGAAGGATCCCTATTCTAACTATATCTATTCATGCTCCATAGGGAGTGTTGAAGTAAAGGTCAGAATGTCATTCATCCTCTCAGCATGAGAAGATATCCTATCTGCAACACCCAGGAAAATGCTGTTAGACTCAGGGAAAGGTCAAACTTAAAATCACCCCCTTCTGTACCTAAAAACGTTTGTCTTTGTCGTCTGGTTGCCTTTTAGGCCGGGTGTCATAATTAACTGATTTAAAAGGTCAGTCCAAATAAAGAGGTGATACCCAGTTCATTACAGCTTTAACTGAATCATCTGAAAATGCCTTTAATCATAGCAAACAACATTTCTCAATATATAGAACAGAGCTACATTTCCAAATGATTTCTCATACAGAATTGAAAGATGTGATGGATTAGTTTCATCACACTTTTATGATTGTATTATAGTTTCTTCACAGTGAAGGATTGGATTTAGAGTGGTTAACCTTTTCACTAAAAATAAACCACGCTTTCCCTGCCACTCCAGCGAACCTAATGCTTTATATTGACTAGACAGGATGGATGCTGGGAGGCAGTGAGTGTTTTCTCAGAATCTAAAATGCCCTCCCCTTTCAATGTCTACAATGGATTTAGTGACAAATCCTATTCAGCCAAGGGTATTGATACAGTAGATGGAGGCGCCACATTTGTTTCGCAATTAGAGTGGTTTGTGAACCACAGCAAACATTGATTGATAGATTGAACAATCCAAAACCAATATTCTCCAGTTTTTTCTAATAGCGTGCTTAGTAATGGGACACTGTACTGGCTACAGGGAGATTGACTGAAGTTATTGTATGTCTTTCCTATGCCGTAGATCTCTTTCCCATTCATTACTATAAAAAATATTATTATTAAAGCAAATTGGTATCAATTTCATGGGTGCTGAAAAAAGGGAGCTTCACAAGTAGCACAGATACAATTTACTGTCATAATTCTGAGAAAAGGTGGAATGAAAGCTGAATGTTCTTTGAGTGCAAAGACAATAAAATCCAAAATGCAGAAAAGGAAAGAAAAAGGAAAGATGTGTATGTGAGGCCAATTATGGGATGAATAATACTGTAAAAATAGACAGTCTGCAAAGGACCCGTCAAGTGAAGTCACCCACCCACACACACACACATACACTCATGCACGCACGCACACACACAATTCCAGCTGCCTCTTGATGTGTGAGGTAACTGTCGCTCCCATCATGTTACCTCTCTAGCCAAACACAATTTTGGTTGGTGGCTGAGTCACCATTAGTCCTGTTCTCTGCTCTGACGTCACTGCAGACAGAATCACTCATCGAGCAACCAATCTTCAACCAGGCTGTCTGTTCGTCCAGAGGCTACAAAATACTCTCAAGGGTTATGTATGTTTTAAGCTGCAGTTTGACAATGTGTGAGAGTGCCTGCGTGTGTGTGTGTGTACAGTTACTGGCAGTATGTGCCTGGTACATTTATATCTGTATGGCTGGGTTTTCAGGAACAAAAAATCTGACCTCTCTCCCTTTGTGATATTTTCTTTGCAGTCTAAACAGTGAACAATAGCTAGAATATAGACTAATCCCTATTGTATGTTTTGTACTGTCCCGTTATCCTGTTGCCCTTCATACACCCTGTGTATCTGTTGTCAATGTATGTATGCCTCCACCAAGTCTCCAAGGCACATTTATTGTACTTGGTGATTGAAATGATCATGATTCAGATTCAAAATGT
Source organism: Monocentris japonica (assembly GCA_900323365.1). Classification (NCBI taxonomy): domain Eukaryota; kingdom Metazoa; phylum Chordata; class Actinopteri; order Trachichthyiformes; family Monocentridae; genus Monocentris; species Monocentris japonica. Next base: position 25,323 of record OOFE01009488.1, on the reverse strand, counting down.
TTCAACAGCCAAAAAAGTGATCATATCTGAGCAATCACAGGGTTATAATCTGATATATATTTGTGTCTGCACTAACCCAGTCTACAACATACAGAGGTGAGGGGGAATCAGCCTAGCCCTCATTTGAAGGGCATACAGTAAGGGTCATGTCCTCTCAGCGTAACGTAGCAGTCTCTGTTGACAGGGCAGAGGCTGGGAGGGGATGTGCAGTGTCACCCTCTATCTTTGGAGTCATTAAATAACCTGTCAGATCGCATTAAGGAAAACCATGGCAGAGTCTGGTCAAATCGACTGTAATGTTGACCAGACCGCCTTGGTTTTGCCTTTCAAAACATTGACTTTTGCAGCTTGCACGGTGTAGCGTTGCATTTCTACGCGTGGATGTAAATAATTCACACGCCTACGCTGACCGGCCTGTTGAGGTTCACAGCACCCGACTGGCGATTGAAAAGTATAAAAAGTAGGCCTATTGTGCAAACAGTGGAAAGAAAAATCTATGAGGAGAGGTAGAAATGAGTTGAAGCTGTCAAAAAAGTAATTCATGAGCCAGCCCTCTCTGTCCATGCTGTGCTTGTGAGCCATGAAGAACATTTTGTAACTTGTGACTCAGATCAGTGCGCCATCCCAGATCCATTATTAGGCAGTGTCTGCCATCGCTTTTGTGTGATTGTAACACCATTGTGTCCCTTATTATCGAGATGTACAGAAAAGCGAGGCCACAACTTGATTCTCAGGGACAGATGCTGTAAAACGCAGTACAGTATATGAAGAAGGTATTGTTAGGTAGTGTTACCTAATTTATGGGTCATGGGTAATAACTATAACATATAGGAACACTATATACTAGGACACAAAACAAAACATAGTATTTATCTGGATGTATACTCCAGGGTCGGGCCTAGTTTATAAGAAATACTCCTATAGAAAATAAAAACAAATGTGTTTTCTTGCAGTACAGGAACAAAACAGAGTTTTTTTCATATAAAATACTTTATTATAAATCTTCTGAAAACTTTGTCATGATTTGAATTGACATACTGACATTAACACATTGACCACTCAATGGAAAATCATTGGCTGATACTCTTTGATTTGAAGCAAAGCACAGCTCGGAAATATAGACAGGTCTGATCTACAAACATTGGAAGTAATACATAAGTAACATGCAACACTTGTTGAAATCATGTTGATGATTTTTTTTATCCGTACGTGTGTACATGATGCTCACGCTGTAATATATTGGCTATTCTTTTATAGTTGATTTTATTAGAAATATAAAAATGACAGAATAAACAGTTCATTTTTCTCAATCTGCCTCGACATGATGAGCCTCGTTTATAAAAGGTTCTCATGTGTACGGTGAGCGGCTGAACAAATTCAAACTAGATTTGTGATTCATGAAAAAACGGACCTTGATGGCAAAATCAGCAGGTTATATTAATTTTCTCAAATTCCCTGTGATATCAAAAGCCCATGGTATGAATGCTATGTTGTATAATCATCCTTTGTTTTTTCTCATATTTTTTGTAATGATCGTACAATGGAGTTTGAGATAAAAAAATCAAACAACTTTTTTTATAAATGAGGGCCAGTATCATCGTAAAGCAGTCGTTGTCTTCACTACATAACCACTGAGATCATTAGATTTCCTTTGCGTACATAAATCACAATGTCAGATCATGAACATGCTTACATTCATCAACCCGAACGGCTGTGAGATACATTCAAGATGCTTAAGCTGGGATTTTGATGTGAACAAGGATGCAACGCGAGGATCCTTCTGTGGGTGGATTTGAAATGAGTTTAAATGCTCCGTCTCTATCCCACATGACACACACACACACACACACACACACCTTCATGTGGGTTGTAGATGTGCTTACATATTATCACGTCCCAAACGCTTGACTTTCTTCTGACAGCTTGCCTCTCAGTTGCTGTCAATTACTGAAGCTGTAGTTGGACTTATCACACATGGGCCTTTGCTCTGAGCGCGCTCACTCGTGGTTGGGTTGGTTTCCTCCAGGCCACTTAGCTTTAAAGCAATCTTTCTTCCAGTGCATTGCAAGTCAGTATGACAGATTTTTTTTTTTTTTAATGGCTGATTGCTTTTGAGAAACCCAACCCCGTCTGAAAAGCCTCATAAGCTTGTCTTGTCTTCTTCACAAGCTCTCTGGGATTTTTCTTTGACGTAATTGGACGTGGCAGATAAAGGCCTCACAGTACAGTCAGTCAGACTTCGCACAAATCAGAGGTCGTGCTCAAGGTAGCAGACGAGGACTTATAGCCATTCAAGAATATCAGAGACTCAGACCAAAGAAAGAGAGCTCACCTACTATTACAATCCCCCTTGATAACAAAGCCTGTTAAGACATAAAACAGAATGTCGAGGTGCTCAGAAATGCACTGTGAACAAGAAGGAATCTACTTGTTTTTGAACACAAGACCAAACTTCATTTTCAGCCCATAACTGTTATTACTCTCTCCATGAATTACAGACATTTGGTATGACAGACAATTGTGTGAAAAGGAAACTTGCTTTACCCCAAGACATACTGTATCGTAAGACACATTGTATTGTAAATTTCCGTTGTAATGCCGCAAACTGTAAATAGCGATATCAAATGTTGTTTTAGCAACAGTATATCATCCTGCGTTAGTAATACCACCAGACACATTCAGGATACAATCCAAATCACCTCCGCGTTGTAATGCACCACCTGAAATATCCCTACGTAAATGCATGACAGCAATCCACCTGAAATTTCTAAATCATACAAAAGGTAACATGAGAAATTGGGGTCTCTCTAATAGGACGAAATGTGTAATCAAAATACCAATCATAATGTAAGAAAAAAACCTGCGCCAGAGCGGCACTCCTGATGTTTCCCTTGTCTTTCAATACCCAACCACCCGTGGAGAGGCGTTCATCTAAATCAATTTGTCTATTTCAATCTGACATAAGCTCTAGGCATCCAAGGCCTTGATAACTGAATCACAGTAGCAATATAAATAGAGGTTTCCGATGGTTTACATTCAATATTGGCAAGACATTAAAAGGGATCTCATCTTTATCAACAGCTGAAGTTTAATGAAAAAGCAGTGAAGGTTTTCCCCCTGACAGCCCTGGAGCTTTCATTGCTACAGTACCACCCATGCCATAGTTTATTAAGTGGGAAAGTGTTGATGCACTAAGCTCCATTTAACAGTTTTATAAAAACAGGATTTTGAAAACAACAACACTCATGATCCTTTGATCAGAGACAGAGTGTGACAGAACTTTTTTCGTGGCCTGCAAATGCATCCAGGACTTCTCTCTGTGATTTTTCTATCTGAAAACTAGGATCATTACTTTGGTCTGAGTAGGCGGTATACGAGAGAGTGGCATTGTATGACTGATGTGACTACGAGGCTATCTGGGTACAAAATGCCTAACACACACTGACAGACAGAAAGCTGAAATTGTCCCAATTGTTAATCCATTGTACCAGGAAACACTATCTAAAAACAGTCAAAGTTCACTGAGAAATGTGTCCATGTCCTTTCCTTCCATTCCATGTGGCTGCTACCACTGGGTTCCTAACATGAGAATTACCACTTGAGGAGAAGACTTAAGACAGACTTGCTCAGTCTTACATGCATTTTCATCTTACAAACGTTCAGTGTGTTTTTCCATAAGGCACAAGCGGCTTATTCCTTAGGGAGAAAAGCGGAATGTCCTCCATGAAGGAACGAGAACGTGAGCATTCGTCTTTCTAGTGAGAGCAGATTGATCGGTGAATGCAAGGCATATAAAGAATTCGATTCATACTGAAAGTGTGAAAGTGTAAACTAAAAACAAAAAGATCCACAATCCATTGAAATACTTCTTGTTGGGTAAAAGGGGTTCATCGTTGATGATACAGTGTTTTCAGCAGAAAAGAGCCTCTTTTTCTGATGCAGATTTCAGGGCCTCTGGAAATGGCATGGACACGTCTCTTGCATTCTAAGTTCGATGAATGCGTGTATTTGTGTGCATTGATAGGCATGTATGTAAGTGAGTGTAATGATGCGTGTTGCTACCTCAATATGGGCTTTTGTTTTGAAATTTCTTTTCTTCCCTGTCGTGTAACAGAGTTGGATAAACTCACACCTTTGATATAATCCTTTGTCCTGATCAGGTGCATGTGTCTAATGCGGCTCCATCAGTACCACAGCTGTTTGTTATGTCTGCCACAGGACGAGAGGAAGTTATAGTGCTTCATAGAATGAACAAATCCTGTAAGTGAATCTGTGTAAGTGAATTGTGTGTGTGTGTGTGTGTGTGTGCACATGTGAAAATAAGGCGTGAAAGTATGCAGCTCTATGATTGATCCGTGCTTGAGTCTCTCTTAAGGTTCTCCATCAACGATTGCAGCAAAGTCAATCCACTTAATGAATGTGCACCTGTACCTCGTCTCAGAAGCTCAATCAATACACATGAGTGTGTGTGTCTGTGTGTGTCTAATGACCAACCACAGGTGTCTCAACCAGCTCCCTCAATCCCATTTCTGTCCCTCTCCTCACTTGATATTTTCGATGATGGCAATCTCCCTCCGATCGGCGTAATCTGGGCTGAGGCCATTCAGGAAGAGGCTGCCGTTCCTGGCCAGGGTGCCCGGGACGGGGGAGAGGGAAAGAGTCATGTTGGAGTAAGCCTCCCTCTCCTCTCCCAGGTTGGCCGACAGCGTCCTTTTGCCTGGCGTCATTTCCTGGTTGATGGATGCGTTAATGCCCAGCTCGGATGACAGCTTGCGCTTGATGGATGCAGCACGCTGGAACTTGTCATAAATATCCACACTGAGCCGCCGCCGGGTCTCTTTGAACTCGGCCGACACGTTGGCTGTCCACTCCGCTGCGTGAGCCCGGAACTCCCCAACCTGCAGAGGGAGAGCGAAGATTGACGCAACATAACATACTGTGTATCCCAATGCCATAATGATTTATGACCACATACTGCTGATGCTGCAGTTATGTGCTCGATGATATGGTAACATATTACACTGAAGTAGGCTGGTTTTAAATAAACAAACATTTATTTAGTTCTTTTTTGGTAAAATGAAAATGGCAACAGGTATTTCCACAATAGCCTGAACACAGGCTGACATCTTTAATCCCATCAAACTAAAATTCTGAATGTCACTGCAATTTCCCGAGCATAAACAATTTAAAAGCTAATAATGATTGGCCGCTGCCCAATGAGAGTCTAGTCTGCTAATTCGTGCCTGACGAAAAATGAAGCTTAAAATATGTTCACATTTTAGAGAATGTAATTAATATTTTCCTCATTAATGATGTATTATTTCACCCACCCGCTATTAATCAGAATGTTCATTTTTATGACTCGCCCGATCTGTGGATTAACCGCGGTGCCCGCGGATATAACTGCGATCGGCGCATCACTAGCGGCTACGCAGCCCCATAAGGAGCAAGCTGCGATGCACTATGTGTTCTGAGACCTTTCTATCATAGCCAGCAGTAACTTTTTCAGCAATTTGTGCTACAGTAGCTCTTCTGTGGGATCGGACCAGACGGGCTAGCCTTCGCTCCCCATGCGCATCAATGAGCCTTGGGCGCCCATGACCCGGTTCACCGGTTATCCTTCCTTGGACCACTTTTGGTAGGTACTAACCACTGCATACCGGGAACACCCCACAAGACCTGCTGTTTTGGAGATGCTCTGACCCAGTCGTCTAGCCATCACAATTTGGCCCTTGTCAAAGTCGCTCAGATCCTTACGCTTGCCCATTTTTCCTGCTTCCAACACATCAACCTCAAGAACTGACTGTTCACTTGCTTCCCAACATATCCCACCCCTTGACAGGTGCCATTGTAACAAGATAATCGATGTTATTCACTTCACCTGTCAGTGGTTTTAATGTTATGGCTGATCGGTGTATATCAATCCATTTCTTAATTAATTTATTGGTTTCAGACTGTAACACAAAAAAATTGTTAATTGATTGCACTCTTCTGAACATAAATTCCTCTGTCCATTCATCTGTTCAGACTACTGTATAACAGCTACTGCCTGTGTTTTTTTCATGTGTCCCAACTCTGTGAATGCCACGTTAAGGCTTTCATTTGCCTAATACTCATCCATCTTATGCCTCATCCTTTCATCTTGAAGTCCAGCTGAAGATGGCGAATTCAAAATAAAGGGAGTGAATTAATACATTTAGCAGAATTTGTTTAGAACTGGTTTGATGAAGTTGTTTGATGAAGATGATGGTAGAATTTTGTAAAGCCACAAGGAGGGACTTCCACTTGTCCAATTGGTTTTAGCAAGCCATTACTGCAGTATGTGCTGGCATGAGAAACCTGGGGTAGGTGATGTCGATGGATGGGAAAAAGCACATTTGATGTTATTTTGAGCTAGGTGTGTAGCAGGCAGCGGTTGCTGATAGGGTGCTGAGAGATTCCAATACCGTCAAAGAATCAACATGGAAAGTCCTTGGTGTGTGAACAGTATCTAAACCAGAGACTATAGTCTGGAGACTATATCTACATCTGGTTGGCATAGTTTCAATGTTATGTCCACTACACAGATGGTCCTTGAACTGAGGAGAGAACAGATTATTGATCACACCAGTATTATTATTATTATTATTATACTCTGCATGAAGCAGATGTATGTACATGTGTGCATGCTTTCAACTTCTTCTCCTCACTTCCTCTGCCTGCTCCCCTCCCCCAATACCCCCCCGTAATATAAGTCTCTGTAGAGCTCACAGCCTTCACAGTTGTGCTAATGATGCTTATGCAAGGGTTGTCACTGCAGAGGGAACAGTCTTCCCCTGTCATGTGAGTTATATGGAATAAGAAATGAAGAACATCGGGCTGGTTTATGCATGAGAGAGCCTGCTTGCTTATACCACTGTGTGTATGTACAGTGTGTGTGTATGTATGTGCGTGCGTGGATGTTTGTGTGGTTCTCCTCATCCATTTATATGTAACAAATGAACCTGACATAACAGCAAGGTGCCTTATTGCTCACCAGCATCCTCTGTAAACACACCAAATATCTAACCCAACACTTTTACGAGACATGATTTACTCCACCAGGAGGGAGATTCATCTCTTTAGATTCATGGCTTGAAGGGTAAACTGGGAAATGGTGTGTGGTATCACTCCCTCATTGCTAGGGGCAACTGGTGTAATGGTTTTCAGGCAGTAAAATTTTCCTCCACTGAAATCTATTGCTGTTTATTCTTGTGAAGAGGTGTGCAGAGTTCAACACTGAGCAGCTGGAACATAATGTTTTGGCTAATGCAAGTAGAGCTGCACTAGTGTGGATGGATGTCTGTTGTAATAGTTTTCCCCTGAAGCTGATGTGGAGCACATTGATATTTCAAGCAAGCCTTGTTTTGTTTTCCTAAAAACATGCATAATGCAAAATCTCCTTTTTTTGAAAGCCCAAGGCGAATTTCTTTTTTTGCTTGCCAGCCTCCACAGGGATGCGGGGTACCTCCCTTCACCTCTAGTGTGACATTACATACGGCACAGCACTACGTACCTCCTCCTTGGTTTTCTTGGAGATGACACGGAACCAGTCTCCGATCATACTGAGCACGGCAGCGAAGTAAGCCAGGCCCACCAGGATCCAGAACCACACCACAGGCTTGTAGTAGTCCAGATACCCTGGACTCTCTGATCCCCCTGCAGAACCAGCACATCAAGGTTGGTTACACAACTCTGGGTTACGTAATGGCTGCATGTGTTGCTTGGCATCATGCATCATTCTGAGAGGAAGCAAAAAAACAAGCACGAAATGTTGCAAGTGTGAGAGTATAAGGGTACTTGGTTGTGCATCTTTACACATCAGTATAGATATAGATATAGATATAGATATAGGTATAGATATGCAGTAGATATAGGTATAGGTAAAGGTACAGGTTAAGATATCGATACAAGTATAGGTATAGTTATAGGTATAGGTATTGGTATTGATTTAAGCGTGTGCGTGAGTATCACAGCGCACCCACTCAGACTTAAGCGACCACCTTTTGCACCGAGCCGGTTGAGCTAACAACAGTTCTGGCTGATTAGTTTAACTAGGACTGGCACAGCGGGGGTAATCAAATCTATAATCATTAGGCCTGCACAGGGCAATTTCATCTAGCGGCTAAGGGTCTATGATTTTTACCACCTGCCTCTCCCTCCTCATCTGTTAAGCACGTCAAATCAAGCTAACACCTCCTACACAGGAGGGAGAAGAGACATGCATTCAGTGAAAGATTTATTATAATTGTTTTAACCTCTTACAATATTTTGTTCTTTTTCAACAATACTGATTATTACTTCAAGTTTTGTGACTAAAGAGTTCATTTGGCCTATTTTTATTGGTTTCCCTGGCAGCTGAGGGATGATTCAACTATGAATAAGCACCCTATAAATGCAAAAGAAAATCAAGTGACCTTTTTCACCAGCTACAAAGTCTCCAAAGCCTATAGTGGTGAGGGTGATGACCACAAAGTAGATGGACTCAAGCGTGCTCCAGCCTTCAATGTGCTTGAAGATGATGGCCGGCAGGGCCACAAAGATGAGGCACCCGAACAGGATGAAGAGCACCGTGGAGATGACGCGTATCTTTGTCTGGCTGACTTTCCACTTCTGTGGGGGGAAAAGAGTCTCTCTGGTTAAAGCAGTGGCAGTAGGAGGGAAATGAAAGGCATTAAACGACTTAAGGAGGGGAATTAAGGTGAATGCAAACAATATGACAATTTAAACAGTAACAGGTATCAAATATGTCTCATGGCACAAGGGTTTACATTCAGTTATTAATGGAAGAATTATTGACATTAACATTTGAAAACATGCTTCCTTTGACCTCTTTCCAGGAATACATTTGCTGGTTTCTAATACCTCAAAGCCAGGCTCCCAGGCTCAACTTCCAGTCAGCAGGCATGTCAACCCAAGACGGGGAGACATGTCATATGCACACGTCACATACAATTGCATAAACTCTGACAAAGATCATTGATTCATAAAGGCAGCTTTCATACTGGGTCCTGCTCTCTAAATTACTGACTAAAATACTGTATGTGAGGGGCTGACCGGCTTGTAGTACATCCAAGACAGTCGACTCTGTGCCTTTAACTGGAACGTAAGCCCAAAGTGCCTCTGAGGGGAATCGTAAGGAAAAGTCTATGATGTCTGATGCCTTCACTTCAAAAAGCACGGTGGGGGCAGACGTTGCCAGTGAGTTAGAGATTAAATTTTGTTAAAGGGTGAATCCAAGGCTGTTTCCCAGCCATAATCTTTATTTTACAGCACTCTGTTTCTTCAGCAACTGCTGCAGCCCAACTGTTTCCATTCTTTGAGCTAGCTGCCAACTACTCTCCTTCTCCCCAGGGACATCAGCAACACAGCAAAGTAATCAATCAATCTCCAGCCACAGAAAGTCCTCAATTAGTTGGCACAGTCCATTTGATAAATGATGTAGTCAATGCAAAAAGGGGTGATTCAAGTAAAGGGCCATTGAAAAACAAAGAGCAGAGTCTCATTTTCACTGAAAAACCTCCACTACTGTCCATCCTCCACGTTCAATATTCTTGTCAGACAGCATCATTTATTGACTGTTTGATTGCTAATGGTTTTCAAGGTGGCCCTTTGGGAAACCAAATGCCTAGCCATGAAAGACTGTCCTGCACAGTCCATTCATAGGGCATGTGTCCAGGCTGACTGGTGGTGCATTCTAACTGCACTTGCAGAACCGTGATGTGTGTGTGTGTGTGTGTGTGTGTGTGTTTTGTGTGAGACTTGCAATGGAGTAAATAGGCTTTCCAACATCATTCCACAGTGATGTGTTGATAAGTGTGCTACAAGTTCATTCTAATGCCATACACACACTCCGAAGAGTACTCAAGCATGGCTGAAAGCATTTGAAAATTGAGAAGAGCAAAGAGAAACATAACAAGATGGCAGCGTCTCAGTGAGCTCAATGGGAAAGGCAGCTAGAATCCTGAAAAGTGGTTTCTTTGATGATGCTTCATTGACTTTTGAAATGTCTCTCTAAATGTCTCTCTGAAATCTATTTGCTGATCTGAGGTTCTAAACATTGAAACAAATGGTCTGGCCTTTAAAGTGATCTCCAGAAGTCTATTGACATGGCAACCCCAAAACTGCATTTGCCCACTACATGGTCAATTAGTTTCTGCTGACAGCTCTGAAGGCAGAGATCCATTACTTTTGGATGTGGATGTTCCGCTGCAAAGCGGGAGGGTGTAGGAGGTTGACACGGTTGCAGTTAAAACCTTGGTGTAACTGATCTGCAATAAAATGTAATAAAAATGTAATAAAATCTTTTTCATTACCTGGATAATTAAAGCTTGATGTCAAATGCGGCTGTATTGTGCTATCTAAATTAAAACGCCTCACTGCACATGGAAAGACACACAGAGAGACACCTGGACATACACTCTCACTCTCACACTCACACACACACACACACACACACACAAAGGAGCTCACCACAATCATCTTCTCTACTTTGGCAATGCCCTTCCCAAAGATGGTCCCCAACTGGTCCCCCACGCCAGCCAATAAGAATCCAAATAGGGGAATCCCCAGGAGAGCATAGATGATACAGAAGATCCGCCCACCTTCCGTGTGAGGAGAGATGTTCCCAAATCCTGACAGAAATGAGAGAGAGACAGAAAGAGAGTTAATAAGTTCAGCAGGCAGCATTCAATTAGTGTCACGACAAATGAGTTGTCACGTAATAAATAGTAAATGTAGCGCATGTCACCACTGCTTGATGCCAGTGTATATCTTATATGCCTGTATATGCACGCACACACACACACACACACACACACACACACACACACACACACACACACACACATACTTTATCTTCTCTCCAAACCCATAATCATTTCCAAATAGAACAAAAGAGTTGGGTTTATAGAAGTCAATATACTGGCAAATGAAATCCTCAAAACTCATATTCCTTCTCTCTCTCTTTCTCTCTCTCTCTCTCTCTCACACACACACACAGACACTCACACACTATGATGTGTAAACATGCTAACTGGAAAATGAAAATGGTGAATATGCACAGCCACAGACATTGGCTCACACAAATTCATGCTCGGTCCAGCATGCAAACAGTCCTCCAAGACATTTGACAGCATCTGTGTTTCATGATTTAACATTTCATGTGCATAATGGACTCCATCCACTTTTCTTTATTAATGAAGTCATCTTTCTCAGGATATGACCTGCAGGGTGGCTTCTAATGATTTTCCCGTCTCACTTCCTGGTACGGTGACACTAAATGACATTATTGCCAATCCAGCCTCATCAATTACTTCATTAGATCAATGGCCGACAGGATACTGAATTAGTTTTAACACCTCTGGGTGCCCCTGGAGAACAAAGGTGATACACCAGCTCTCTATTTGGAGTTACTCTTGTTCCATTCTCTCTCTCTCTCTCTCTCTCTCTCTCTCTGCCACCAGTATAACCAATAGTTCCTGTTGGTTCTATGTCATTTTTGTTAACTGATAGCAGACAGACAAATGTTACCAGACAGATTCGTGCAGGTTCCAGATATAGCTTTCTCAGAATCTACATATAAATATTTGAAATTAATTTCCTTTCTCTCCAAAAACATA
>OOFE01009488.1:1029-13615 GCA_900323365.1 Monocentris japonica | reverse complement strand
CTGGTAGTGAATGAAAGCTGGTAGTGAATGCATCTTTCCTTCTTCAGCTGTAAGAAGTTGCACATCTTCACTTCCTGTGTAAATATCTTTGCTATTGGCTACGCTGCCCAGCGCACACAGAGAATTCTGATCCAGACAGAGATTCAGTATTTAGAGACCAAAGCAACTGTCGTTCATATAAATTTTGTATTTTTGTTCATGAGTTGAGTGAAGGCGTAATCAAATGTGAACATGAAATAAAAAAAAAACTATCTACAATTAACTTTGATTGTGTGCTTTCCACGAACAAAGTATATCTCCAATTCTCCATCTCCTTCTTGTTAGCTAGACAATCAGCCAGCTGGTTAGCTAGCTATCCTGATGGCTATATATCAGCATCTGGTTGAGCAGCATCTGGTCCAAGCATACCCTGAGATAGCCAAGATGCAGCAGCTCGTTATCACACTACCAGTGACATCCTGTAGCAACGAGAGAAGCTTCTCCTCTTTGAAGTTCATTAAAAGCAGACTGAGGACCACCATGCTGCACACATGATAACCAAGCTGGGCTTAGAAAGCTCAGCAAGGTTACTTGTTGTCTTGTCCAGTGGAACAAAACTGTGGTATTGATTAGTGCATTTTGTTACCTAGTTGTATTTCATTATAAGTGCAACCAGTTTGAATACAGCATATGATCAGCCCATCAACTCCTTGCTTATCCCTGCTATTTTTCCCAATATGGCTCTGTAAAGTTTAACTGGATACAGTATTTATAATGGCTGGATGTCAACGTGTCCCTTTAGTGTGACTGTATTGGTGACTTGTCATATAACTTGGGCATAGACGGATTACTTTGTTATTGATTGCTAACTATGCTATTGAATGGTAGATGGTACTCTGCCCCATTGTTTGAACTGTTGGAATTTTTTCCTATTATTAGGATATACCCGTTGAGATGCACCATCTCGTTTTCGAGGAGGTCCTAAGAGTCCTAAGAGTACTAAGTGCTGAGGCTACTGTATTTTCTTGCCTGCTGATGCATGCACAAAAAGCATGTGACATACATGAGGAGGAGGAATAGAAAAAGAGAAAAAAATTTGAATTGAAAATTGGATATGTGAGATGGTATGGGATGAAAAAAAGCAGTGAACATCATGGCAAGAAAGGGAGCAGTTCAGAAAGAGAAGAAGAATCAGGGTGAAGAAAGAGAAAACAATGAGAAGAGAGTAAGGGCGCTGTGTTCAGCTGATGATGAGACGTGGTGGTTTGTTTCCATTGTAAAATATATGTAGGATACAGAAACACACACTACACAGAATAGGATATAAATAAGAATATAGCAAAAGGGAGGTTTTATAAACAAACTCAAACTGACAAATCCAACATTTGGACATATTAAGTATAAACGTATAAATGAAAAATGTGCACTCTAAAAAGTTTTCTCAACTTCTCAACACAACCGCTCTGCCTAAAAAGAAGCAAAGCACTTTATCCAATCACTTGGTAGGATATGTAATGGATTACATGTAACAACCTGTCATGGCCTGCAGTCTCTTTCAAAGGAAAACGTGTAATTGCAGTGGACAATAAAAGCTTAATGACTGCCTTCTCATTAAGTGATGCTAGGAGAGAGGAATGGTAGCACAACATCTAAGTAAGCCGCTTCATTAGCCTCTGTTAAAGATGTGGACCTCTTCCAACGCCTTTAGGGAAACAATGTCTGCCAGTGCAAAGATAATCACTGGCTGCAAGATTTTCAGTGTTTTCGCCAGTGATGTTAAAGCTCCCCTGGACCAAGCAATAACAAAATGATCAATTACTACTGCACCTCTGCAGAGCAGGTAGCGGGGGGGGGGGCAACAACACAGACTGTTTCACTTCACTTCCTGGATAAATTGTATGGAGGTAAATGGTGGAAAAAGATGCATTGCCTCAATTCTGTACATCAAATTAATGGGCTTCACATACTGTATATGGCCCATCCACCACCACACACTTTTACTTAGAACATCAATTTGTGAATATGAGTCCTGGTCCAACCACCTCTAACTGAATCAAATAAACCCTTGAGAACAAATTGAGAAAGCTGAGCGAGGGAGTGAAGTTAAGTTAAATTAAATGCAGACAGAGCTTGAGGTAAGAGTATTTGCTAAAATGAATGCAGAATGGTTTCCTCGTTAAAGAAGCTTCTGGACTCCATTGCAATTCTTAACAGGGGAGTCACTGACAATGAATCAACCTATTTGTGTTCAGGAATATCTCTGTGTTTCCTCCAATAGCTTAACTAATATATACCTGCTTGTCTTGCATAGCAGCAATTGCCAGAGGACATTCAGTACCAATCTGGCAAAAATATGACGATTGCAAACAGACAGCACAGCAATAATGTACATTAACAAGCAGGCCTCGGGGTAATAGACTCAAAACACCATCGCTTCAAAAATCAAAGCAGGCAAAACAATATTAGAACCGTAAAGTTTTCCATTATGTCTGCTTCAGCAGAGTACCATGGGCTTAGTCAAACTGCCACGGCAGCAGTTCATAAGAAGATACCACTGCATCATCGAGTCAGTGCATCAGTGACCCTGGGTCCAGCAAACAGCAAGCTTGACTAGAGAAAGCCACTGCAGCACTAGAGTGAAAAATAGAAAGTCGACATACTGGAGGTGAGAAAGTGCAAGGTAAATGGGCAGCTGTTACTCTCGGTGCATACATTATCAAAACAAATCTGACTGAGGAGCACACTAACTCCCCAACCAGAAGTGAAATCGATTTAGTATGTCGCTGTACATTTTCAGATTGGAGAATAAGCTCTGACAGGATCCTAGGGATGTGGAACGGAGCCCAACAGCCCACTGAACAGACATTCATTTGACAAGGTCTGTTGGGAAGAGCCAGATGAACTGTCAGGCTAGCTGTGTGTGTGTGTGTGTGTGTGTGTGAGAGAGAGAGAGAGGAAGAGGGCACCTTGTGCGTGTGCCTTCGCCTTTCCCCCTATCACTAAGCTCCTACAGCTGGAGCTGACAGAGAGAGAGCTGGTGGAGAAAGGACGATGAGGAAGGAAGGATGTTAGATGTGAAGTGAATGAATATATGATGATACAGATCTTCCACGGAGACTGCTGACAGCTCCTTGATTATGCAGTAACCAAGTGATCAGACGAGGACAAATGAATCATATTCTTACTATGTTGGAGCAAGTCTCCATAACCTCCTCAAGCACAGTTTCTGTCAAGCCATCTTTATGGAGAAGACGTCATAGAATTGGCCACACTGTGATGTCTGGTGCAGTGCAAAAATGTCACAGGAATGATCGCCTGTCACCAGAGATGTTGCCAAACCAAAAAATCTCCCAGCAAGCATTTGATGTGCAGGAGGTGGCCGAGTTCATCGTCAACCCGCTCCAGCTTTGGAAACTGTTTTGAACTTATCAGAAAGATATTTAGTTCCCGATTTCACAAAACGATGCAGATAGTAGCTACGGACGTTGTTTTCATCTACTCAGCGTCAATATGTTTGCTGGGTTATCACTTTAAACTTACACATGCCTGGAAAACCATTTGGTCCATGTGTGCAACTTTTCTCTATACGCAATGAAAGTCAATGCATCAGCCAGATTTGTGTAACGTTTTTGTTGTATCACAACATGCTAACCATCAAATTGTTAAAACCTAATTTCTTTGCTTGTGAATACCAGAGGCTACAGAGAAAACACCATTTCTGTTGTTCCCGTCGCAGAGGAGAGCAAACTAACAGATTATTTTTCAACAATTCATAGTTATTGTGTTGGTAGCTGAAAATAGAGAATGCTTTCAACAGGGAATGACTTCAATTTTCGTTTGCATTTCACAAAGCGATGAGTGCAATTATTGTTTTGTATTGTAAACCTCTAGCCAGAGAGACTTCTGGGATGTCAGGATGAGGACTGGGTTCTTAAAGAATGAATGATTACTGATAACTGATCACGCTTACCGATGGTGGTGATGACAGTGCCAGCAAAGAAAAAGGAGGAGCTAAGGTCCCACAGGCTCGTTTGATTGGATGAATTTCCTGAGGGGTTCACGCCTGCTCGGATTGCTGAAACCACTTGCTGGAAGGGAAAGAGAAAATAGCATTTCAAAGTTGGTACACATTGAAGCGCGCTCACAAGCATGCTGATGCACTGTCTCTCACTGGGAGAGTGTTATGAGGTGGGCTGAGGACGATGAAAAAATTAGTGATGTGTATCAGCTTTCCTGGGGAATAGAGGACAGTGGAGGTAAACATCCAACCAAAACTAATTAGCAGCTGTGACAAACAACAATGAATGTGTGTAACTGTCATGAAAGAATGGTCGGGGCGAGATAGCTGTGACACATTTCAACCACTGAATTTTAAAAACCTACCTGGACTTTTTACAAAAGAGAAAAACCCGTCAGGCGTATACTAAGAGGCAACGATATTACAACAGCGAATCCAGCAGGTGGTCATATTGTGCAGATTAGTCTCACTCTGGAGATTGGCTGTCGTTTTGAATGTGTGTGTGTGTGTGTGTGTGTGTGTGTGTGTAATGCTGGGGGTGGCAAGCCTTTGAGATGCCCGGCTGTAGCATGGGGAATAGAACAGCAGCATGTGTCGTCACTCAGGACTGTGAAACCATCGGCAGGAGGCAAAACACACACACACACACACACACACACACACACCCAGCTTCCAAGCCAGGAATGTGGTTGAAATTATGCATCTAATAAATGTTTGTGTTGTGCAAGCAGAAAAACACTTTATACATAAGCATGATAACACAAGTCTCGCCTTGTGCTGTCTCTACTAACTAGCTGAACCCTCGGGCTTAACTCGCCCACTCACTGTCTGGACCTTACTAGAGTACAACCAAGAACAAGATAAAACAGAGACCAAAACAAAAGCGTCTCATAGTATGACCTCCATACTGACCTCTTCCACTCATCAGTAACAAAACCAGCCACAGAACATCTGACAACATCTGAAGCCCAAGAACACTTTGCACAGTGTGTTAGAGAATGTAGAGGTTTTTAGAGATGATGATGATGATGATGATGATGATGATGATGAAGAAGATGTTAATGATGTTGATGAACAGCAAACTTGTGCAATCATTAGGCCAGCAAACAGTGTACAGAACAGAACAAAAGCCCATTGATGGACCTTAGTCACCATGCAGCCATAGCAACAACAACAGCATGGCACAGGTACAAGAGTTTGATGAGGGGTGCAGTATAATGCCGATGTAATGGAGCTCTCTGAATGTTGGGTAAACCTAACCTCAGCAGTCTTTTAGTTGTGTGGATAAAGCTTTACTGGTTCTGGCTAACACAGTGCTTTGTGCTGCAGTAAGACAAGAGGAATCTTGGCCATGGAGGATTCCCAAACTACAGAATTATTACTGAGACAAATGGATAGAGAAAGGATAAAGGAAAGCAGTTTTGAGATTTCAGGAGAGCAGGTTCTGCCACAGAGCTGACACTAATAAACTGCAGAGGAATACTTTATTTGGTTAATGCTTTTACTCCCCAAGGGAAATGTGAAATCCTTTTGACAGAAATATGATTTTCTCCAGCAGCCGACTCATGAGGAATATTATCACATTATCCCGTTTGAGAGCTAAAAACATTAGACAGCTGTGGTAGCGGGGGAGGAGCTCTTTTTGATCACATTTATGATTTGTCGATATCTAACTTCCCAACAGAGCAGGAATACTATATATCATGGACAGCATATGGCACTGCCCATGGCCCTGAACCAGCACCGTCAGCTTCTCCTGCACACACACACACACACACACACACACACAGACACACACGGTTCATCAAGACTAGTGAAACAGAAGAGAGGACTTTCCATTAACCTATGTGCAACCCTGTGACTGTTGAATGTGGTATGGCAGCAGGAATAGCATGTGAAAGCTTAAATGGAAGAATAATGGATCAGAAATTGCGGGGAGAGGCACTCATGTGGCGATAGAGAGCATGAATGTGACATGATAGGTCAGAAGGTGGAGAGATATGGGTTGATGGCATTGAGACACACACACATACACACACACAAACACACCCAGAAAGTGAGGTATGCAATTTCAGTGAGCGTGTGTGTTTGTTAGTCAAACCTTGTGCAGCAGAAAAGGAAAGACAATGGCCACTAGCCAATGAATAAGAGTGAGAGAACCTGGCCAGAGAGAGAAAATGAGAAAGAGATGGCTAAGATGTGACGCAAATGCACACACACACACACACACACACAAAAGTGAACCATCCCCAGTTCACTGCCTTTTATCTTATCTCCCAACCCCTCGTCATTTCCAGATAGAACAGAGGAACGGGTTTATAGAAGTCTATATCCTGGTAAATGAAATCTTCATCCCCAACATCCCCAGTCCTTGAAATAACCTAATTTAGAAAATCACACACTCAGATAGGCCTGGCTCAGTCTGTCCCTTTGTTTCACAGCCAGCGCTGGCATATTAATGCACCGTTTTGGCAGTCTATTCTATGCATACTCACTATGACCGTGAGAAATGATGGGATAATGTAAAGCTCACAATGCTGTTTTCTGGCTGAGACAAAGCGTTGACACCAGGAGAGACTGAATCCCCCGTTTGAACTTCCAGCATCAGACATTCTTTTAATTAGTCCATTTGAGGGAAACCTCTTCTCAATCCTCTGCTGAAGCAGAAGCACTGGCTTTTGATCAATGTGAGCTTGCCAAAGGTGTAAGGTACGTGTGTGTGTCTGTGGTGTGCATGCGCCTGTGTTTGTTTGTATGTGTGTATGCATAATGGAGTAAAAGTGGGTGGACGACACCTGTGTTGAAGCCGTGTGTGCATCAATAAATCATCAGAGAGAATTAGTTGCTTGGAGCTGAATCTGTCTGATGGATGCAGTGTCAGCCTCTCCGGCTTGTTAAGAGAGACAGTAAGCAAGCTTTTTGTTCGGCAGGAATGGCTCACAACTAGTGTGGAAAATATTAGTGTTGATTGATCCCAGCACAAGTGTAGGGCACACATGCACATTTCCTGATCTTGTGAAACTGTAAATCCTTGAGGCCTTAATCAGTTCACTGTAAGCTATGTAACTGCATCCAAACCATACTGCAGATGCTCGCAGATTGGTTCAGTGGACAGGTCAGCGATGGAAGTGACATTGAGCCTAAAACACAGTCGCTAAAAAGACATTTTGAAGCACAGTGGGCTGTTCAGTCTCCATTCTTTACTGAGACAGTAGGACGCCTGAGAGTCAGAGTAAAAAAGACACAGGGGGTCCGTTTCTAGGTCGGCAGATGTCCATGCGCTTCCAGAGATAAGGTCGGAACCATTACACCATGTCTGGACATTAACACCACATCGTCTAGCCAAACACTAGCAGGCCTATTGCCTCCCCGTAATCTAAAATGATGGAATTTAGATCGGGTTGTGCTGCGCATGAGCCTGGATTCAACTTTCAATATAGTCGAAGGCGCCGCGCAAATGCCATTGGATGCCAACATAGTGGGGTAAAATTCCTACTATAATAAAATCTTGCCATCATGGAGAGTTGTGTTACTTTGGTGAAAGAGTGTACCATATGGCATCAGCTGGAAAAGTCATCAAATCTCATTTCATCTCAAACTCTACCAGCCAATAAAGTTGTTTGATTTAACACTTATTTGGATGTTTGGATTTGAATCTATCTATCTATCTATCTATCTATCTATCTATCTACACACTTTTTTCAGATTACGAAGATTCAACTGTACTTTTCATGCTGCTGGTTTGAGGAAAATGGTGCAGGGGAGGGTCCAAGACGAGGGGAGGCAGACGGATCAGTGTCCCCCCAAGCTCTGGCACATTAGACAGGTAATCATCACTCACAGTTCATTTCAACGAGTGGGTGATCAAGTGGTCCAATATGCTGCCTGCATTCCCCAAGAGGAAATGCTTTTCATCAACCATGACAAATTTGCTCAGTGGTGAGATCCATAAATCCATAAAGCAATAGAATCAAGTCAGTGGATCTAGTTTTTAAGATAAGCTGTCATGATCGAAATCATGATTACACTTGACGGTTAGGATTATGTTATAGTTCAGACTGGAACATTGGAACTAAGATTGATGTTCAGATCTCGGCATTTATTGCAAAGATCACCTTTTTTCATTGTACACCAACAAAATTGATCACAAAGATATAATGTTTCATGAAATCAGGCTCAGAGTGATCGGTGACAACTGACAACATTATCATTATTATCCTGAGAAATTGTAAATTGTATGATGAAATGTTATTGATTTTGATGGTTCACTCTAAGGTTAACGAGTGACTTGTCCTTACAAATAGTGGTCCTAATGATCTAGTTTGTGCTTTCATTTCAATTCAATTTGGGATTCCTCAAAATCTTAGAATTCATTTCTGGTTGACAAGCAAGTTAGAAAACAGATCACAGAGACTATAGAATGAATGTGTACAGCATGTGTAAAAATAGTATTTTCAGCCAATCAGCAGATTGACTGAAAATACCCTCGCCTTAAACCTGGCAGCCAGCATTCATGGTCACCTATGGTCATTGTGTCCACAACCGAAGTAATAAAACTATGGTGACCCCCAATCAAAACAGTGTGTCGCTGTCCAAACTCCAAATGTCCAAATAGCAACCCCAATGTTACTGATGAGGCGGCTGTGGGTTATTTTTTAAATTTATCATCATCAGGTTCTCCAGAGTAGCAGGAAAACCATATTCTTGTTATCTATTTGGCGTTGCTGTTTAGACCTACCTTGACCAGGTCCTCCAGCTCAGAAGAGTTTACGCAGGTGTGTACAGCCAGGAAGTCCAGTTTTTCAGCAAGGATGGCCAGTTTCTGGGAACTCTCGTGCGGCTGCTCCAGCACTCTGAACACCGTTGCCCCAATGATGAGGTAGAGCACCACCAGGAAGAAGATGGCCGAAACTGTCTTCCACCTCATGACAGTGGTCCTGGTGTCATACTCATCTTCTGGGGAGTTCAGCACCACCGGCTTGGCTGAGAAGGACAGGCGGGGTTTGGAGTTATGGGCAGCAGACTTCGGGTCAAGAAGGTCAGGTGTGGCCACTGCGAGGATGGAATTGATTGCTGTTAGGCCAAAGACTCTTTGCCTGGGCTCACTCATTTGCCACCTCACTCTATTTCCCCCAGAAATAGTATTGATTATATATTGATATTGATTAAATATGAATGAAACAAATTCATTTTAGTTCAAAGGTAACCTAAAGTACCCAGAGTCTGGTCTCAGTCTTTCAGCTTGCCAATACAAACAACATAGCTCCAATTAAAGCTACTGTACAATATGTAGACAGGGGGTGAGGCTTTTCTAATTATCCTTCGAAATTCCATAAAATATAAGATAATAACCAAGTAGAGGCAAGCTGAACCAGCAGATTGAATGGGAGATCATTCTTTTGTAAAGGTGGAATCAGGACTGGAGCTAACTTATCTAGAAAGATCTGAATGTCTTGGAATAAGCCATTGATTAATAGTTCATTAAAATCATCCAACACAGACAATGTATAGGCCATAGACCTATCCTTTATTTTCTACTGCAACACATTCTTTATAATAGTCTTCAGCTGGAGTATTTCTCCCCTTCATAATTATAGGTTTTAAATAACGTTGTTAAAAAAGTTAATTGACCCCTTGCATGTCCTTTATAGCCCATTTCTAATTCAATTCTTGAGCAAAGAGAAACCAATATATACCATAGTCTATTATGGTTTACATACTTCAGAGGTCTGTAATACCGTACTGTTTCTCCAAAAGCAGTATAACATTATCTAAATTGAAACCTAGATTTTCCATGAAGAAAAAGAACTATACTAATCGTATAGTGCATCTTAGAGGGATACCAGAGAAATATAAAAGCAAAACTTTACACTACTGTATCTACAATAGCCCATAAATAATAAAATACACAGTAGATACATACAGTATGGGATTACATAAGCACCCCGGGAGATCCTATTTTACAGTAAACAGCGTATGGAGAGAGTCACCCACTCTCTAGCGCACCCATAGAATTGAAAGCTATTGAAAGCATTACTGAAAGCTCTAACTCTTTAACTGATCGCCTATAGGTTTTCATTACACAGTATTTGTGTTCTGGATCTGGATCGTCATCTCATCCAACAAGCAGCTCGTCATAGTTTTCTGAATGAACATCAACAATCATTAGCGCCTCCGGTCCAAAAAAATAACAGCAATTCTGTAATCTTCATCCTATCGCCAGAGTACTGTACAAGTATCACAGCAACAGCAGAAATTGCGATAATATCACTATGAAGCACTGTTGAGTACCACAGACATGCTATAAGTCCCTATCGGACTATTATAGGATTATTATAGTAATAGTAATACTACTAATAATACTAATAATCATTTGTGATCTGTATTTATCATAATGGTTTCAATTTCAAAATAATTGTTTACGCACTTACTTCTCTATCATCTCTTCTCTCTTCTCTTCCTCATCGACAGGTCTTTCCCCAGGATGATTTTAATAATAATATTGTCCCTATGTGTCTCCGGTGCTCCCACCAAGGGACGTTGATGTTCTCCACATGGTTTTAAGAAGCTGTACTTTCCTCCAGTCTATTTTCAGGACACCGCGTTCCCGTCCACAAAACGCGCTATGATGAAGCGTGAAACGAAGGCTCGGGGGAACAAATCGCCCCCACGAAATCCACCCAGGTCTTTGGAGACATGGTGCCCAGTTTGGAGCCTGTAGGACGCGAAGGTTTGGCTTGTGTGGGTCAGAGGAGGGTTGCGTTGTACTACACCAGCCAGAGTCAGACCCGCTGGATGCGCAGCACTGCACTTGTAGCCTATTGGTTTGAAGTGGATGTGCTCTTGCACGTTAGAGAGAGAGAGAGAGAGAGAGAGAGAGAGTTCCTTGGTTTGAGCTGCTAACCACTTACAGTCATTCCAAAGCCTTCCCATTCTGCAAGAAACATTTTTTAGTTATTTACACCTGGGAGCTTCCCAGTCCATCCACAGCTCCACTGCGGTAAAGTGCCTTCCTCCAGGGCAGCTCAGCAGTAGTTGATGAGGGAGGACAGAGCGTTTCTCATTCACTTTCCCCAAGTATGTTTTCTCAGTCAGTGGTGATTCAAACCAGCAACCTTTAGCCTCTAGGCTCCTGCCAAATATACAACAATTTGCCCCAAAAAGTGTGTCTAGAAAAAAGGATACAAATTAAATGTTTTTTAATCCTTATGTTTGTTTTTAACCAGGCAGGTTGACTGTGTGGTATTTACAGCAAAAGCCTGGACGGGTTAGAGGGAGAGAGAGGGTTAAACATGTCTGTATCATCATATGTGTCGTTTTGTGTTTTGTGCTCACCAATAAGCATGCATACCTCGTATAACTTGACTTAAGACTTTCTACTGTATGACCTGTACTCTTGGCCACTGAGCAGCTCTAAAGGAGCATTTGAGGGTTCAGTGCATTTTGACAGTGGAGTTGAAGTGTGACTCACTCACTGTCCTTGAAGGTCAAAGGATTTGAACGGGTGACAAAGTGGACTAGCAGATTTCAGGTTGTAGTGACTACATATGCATACATAGTACATTGGCAGTGCCAGTGCCTATAAGAGTGCATTGCAGTAATTTAATTTAAAAAAAAATGAAAATGGTGAGCCAGTCTGTATGGCCTTTGTTTATGTCCCTGATGTGACTTATTTTTATCCTTGGCATGAAGGTATGGCCATTTCTTGAAGAAAGAACTGAGGTTGACAGAGACTTTCTATAATTTGATTGTCAGCTGCAGTTCATCTCCTTTATGTGTGTGTGTGTGTCAACAATATTGATTGGATTTGCATGAGCTACTACTCCTAATTGAATTGAGAGTCTTGTTTCTGCTACATTGTTTGTCTTTGGCACGCTGCCTGAACACAGATTGACCCTGGCGACTGTGTGAATCCTTCATTAAGCACTCCCAGTTGCACATGTACACACACGCGTGTACACTTCATCGTAGCTGACTGAAAGATCCTTTTTTTGCACAGTGTCAAAGAAGTGACAGGAGAGGGTTGGCTCAAACATCTGTTCTAATCGAAAGTAGGTTGTCATAGAAATGTTTAACGTAAAATGGTGGAAAAATACATAATCCTGAAAAAAATTCCTCAATTATCTATTCTCTACACAACTGTAAATACAAGGTGCTATGAGACTTTATTACACAGCTTGGTTGAATACTCAATTCTGATTGGCTATTGAACACATTCTGAGGTCTGTTATTTGTCAGACCGCTGTTTCACATCTCATCATATCACTGATTTCTAAACAAAATAACTGACAACACCTTCTACACAAAATGTTACTGCTTGGGTACTGCAGGACAAACAATTGTAGATTTGATTTTTCCAGTATTGCTTTATTTATTTGGAGAGCACAAAACTTTTATTGCTGGTTAGAGGCTGAATGGCAATCTTACTGGATTGGTTTATATTGCTATGGTTAGTTCTGCTACAGTGTAGCATGGATGCTAGCCACAGACATTTCTATGGTTACAGTTCTGCTACAGTGTATCATGGATGCTAGCCACAGACATTTCTATGGTTACAGTTCTGCTACAGTGTATCATGGATGCTAGCCA
>OOFE01009485.1:6701-21202 GCA_900323365.1 Monocentris japonica | reverse complement strand
CCCCCGCCCGACCACTCCGCTCTGCTGCCTCGATGCGACTGGTTGCCCCGTCGCTCAGAGGCCCCTGCGGCCGATCTACACGGTCACGACTCTTCTCTGTCCTGGTCCACAGTGGTGGAATGAACTGCCCACTGATGTCAGGACAGCAGAATCTCTACCCATCTTTCGCCGCAGGCTGAAAACCCACCTCTTCAAGAAACACTACCCTGACCCTTCCTCTTAGCACCTGCTTATTTGTTTCACTTGTCTTAGCATTAGCTTATATGCTTCACTTATTTGTCTTAGCTCTTGTTTATTTGCTTCACTTATTTGTCATTTGTTTAAGTAAAAAGTAGGTAGCGAACTTATTGCACTTTTACCTTAGCACTGGTTCTGCTCTTAGATGCTTGTTTAGGAAGGAAATGCACTTACAATTTCTGGTGACTAGTAGTTTTTTACCTACCTATGTTGAATGCACTTATTATAAGTCGTTTTGGATAAAAGCTTCAGCTAAATGCCTGTAATGTAATGTAATGTAATGTAATATATGCAGATTGAGATACGCCCATTGGCGCTGTTCCTATTAAGACTTGGACTATTTGGTGTGAAGATTTTGGGCATGCCTTTGCTTGCTTTGCACACACGTTTACAGAGCTGAAATGTGCCTGTCCCTTTTTTAAGTTTCCCTGTTTTCCGGATGTAAATTTCCCATTCATTTTCTCCAGAGACATTTCCAAAAATCCTGATATAAAGAATATTAAGCTTTCAATCAATCCAATCAGCTACAAGATCAATCATTAGCTTGTAATGGCTATGGTAACAGCAACCTCTCCGATTGGTTTTAGATTAGATTAGATTCAACTTTATTGTCATTGCACAGAGTACAAGTACTGAGACAACGAAATGCAGTTTGGCATCAAACCAGAAGTGCAAATAGCAGTAAAGTGCAGAGTATGTGCCTACGTATAGTGGTAGATAAATATTAAATAAACAGAAAGGGCTAGATATGAATATGAATGTGCTAATATGTACAGGATGAACTATAATGACAGTATAGACAGTATAAAATGTATGTAGTAATGACAGCATTAACAGAATAAAATGTATGTAATATGACAGTATAAACAGTATAAACAGAATAAACAGGTTGCAAAATATATGTAATATATGTATAAAATATATGGTGCAATGCTATCAGTAGTGCAAAAAAAGAATATATATAGGCATATAGTGGCAGTGGTAGGTAGATTGTTCAGTCATTAAAGGGAGGTGAGGGAGAATAACCACTCAACCACCGTTGTGTCATCTGCAAACTTGATAATGGTGTTGGAACCATGTACAGGTGTGCAGTCGTAGGTGAAGAGGGAACTCGCTCAAGCTTGTGGGTAGTGTAGTATTTCCCAAGGAATTCAGGAATGAAACACAATTTCTTAACAACAAAGTTGAAATCAGATTGCTCTAGTCTACCACATACTGGAAAAATGTTATGGCTAATAGTCAAATCACCTATGGGAAAAATGAATGAATGGGAATGTTACTTCTGGAATCCGATGTTTCAGCTCTATTCAAAACCTCTTTGCTTCTTTTCCATCAACTTGGTGGAAAATATTGACATTGTCAATTGTCAACATTGCCAGACAAAGGAAGGCAATTCCGCAATATAACATATGTACACCTACTGTTGTAGTTCCTTGTAGTCAGTGCTTCTGATTGGAAATACCAACTCTGCTTGGATATTTTCTTAAGTCTGGGTTTCAGAAGTTGCTATGTCAAAATGACATTGCAAATCTTTCCACAGTCATCTTGAAAACTACAACTGTTAAGGCCTTTGCACACCAAGTCTGATGCGTTTTTGTGAGACGAAAATATCAAAATAATTGGTTTTCATTTTTTACACACTTTACCTTGCACACCAAGTGTGATACGTATTGTGTGGGCACAGTCAGAAAAAATCATATTGTGTCACAGGCAGACACATCTGGAAAAAAAATGGAGTATACGAGCAGTAATGAATTTGATGTGGTGATGATCTTGCTCTCCAGAAAGAAAAGATCGAGGAGATATTGGGTCCCCCCTATGCTACAAAACTGTAAAGAGTAAAGAGAATTTCACAAGCTCATACAGGGGCTTAAATTACATTCAGGACATATTTGAGAATATTAGTTTGAGGTGCTGCGTCAAATGCTAGCTCCCCACATCACAAAACAGAAAACCAACCACCGTGAGCCTATTGACCCTGAACAGCATTTGTTTTACAGTGAGTGTGGCTACTTTTATTACATAGACTTAAGTTGTTCAATAACCAATAATCAATAAGCCTTTTGAGATTGGAAGAGTCACAACTGAACACAGTGTTGTGGCTAAAACATCACTTTCAATAACAACCCATTCCAAATAGCAGCCCATGAAGAGGTCTGTGATGCCATCTGGGCATTTATGAGGGATCTCTACATGCCTGTTCCATCTCAGGAAGCATGGAAGAAAACAGCACAGAGATCCCAAAGCAGATGGGACTTTCCAAATTGCTTGGGTGCATTGATTGGCAAACATATTGTCATTAAAACATCCAACAATTCTGCATCCAAGTTCTTTCATCGTAAAGGTGCATTTTCTGTTGTCCTACTGGCTTTGGTAGATGCAGATTATCTTTGCCAACTCTGCATTAGGGAAAGCCGATGATGGAGAGTCTACCACTGATGTATGCCGGTCAGTGCTGAAGTTGCACGCAGCATCATCAAGGCTATCTGCATCCACTCCAACTATGTGACACCTGTAGTGAAGGAGTGACTGTGCCAGCATGATGGTGATGATGAGGAGACCCTCAGGCAATATTTTGTTTCTCCTCTTGGCTCAGTTCCTTGGCAGTATGAAGTGAGTTATGGTTGGCAGAATTAGTTTCCACCTTATGTTTGCTATGGCAACACATGCACGCACACAGGCATGCACACACACACACACACACACACCACACACACACACACACACACACACACACACACACACAGCAGCAATGCCTACAAGTACAGACATAATAACACTGACATTCTATGATTTGTGCTTTCAATTCCTTATTTCACTTGCTCCCATAAACATGTATTAGACTGTTATAAACAGAAACATAAATGCACTTGTTTGTTAAATTATCTAGATGATAGTTGCACTCATGTTTGTGCTTCCTGAACTGAAGAAACAACTAGAAACGAATGCACACCCTATGGTAAGGTGCTGACTGATGGAAAATAAATGAAAGTCACACACTAGTCTCTCCTTGCAGTGATTTAATGTGTTGAATTGTCACCAACGCTTCATCAGGGTGCTGCCAGGCTGACATCACATAACTTAATGCTAAGTTTGGCAGAGTAATGTGTGTGTAAACATACAAATTCAGAAATGATTTATTAAAGTCAAGTAGTAGGTTACGGTTTCGAACACAGTACAAGAGGTGGTTCATGCTACACACGGAAAAGGATGCGAGGGAGTGTGAGTGTGCGCACTGGCTGCATTTGAGAGTTGTGTGTGACGTCATGCACCACCTGAAATTTGAAACAGCACAGACAGTGCTGCAGGTTATGTAAGCGCACCTCAGTCCAGGATTTGCTGAATGAAGAAGAACTGGAACCACTTGTTGTGTGATCTGGAGAGCTGAATTGCCCCTTTAGCAACTGACTCATGTTGTGATCGAAATGTAATTGAATTGCAAGCGATGGAGAGCTAGAGTGGGAAAAAGTAATGCAGCAAGATTTACCTCAACAAAAGAAAGTGGCAAGCCTTTATTACAAGTGATTGCATTATAAACCCTGAGGGTTGAAGGTTGAGGGTATTTCTCCCTTACTCATACTTACCATAATTCATACTTCAACTGTCTATCAGCCTGACTTTGTTCGGCCTGTAAAGTCCTTTGAAGCACTTTTGTGATAAAGGGCTAAATAAATAAACTTCATGCCTATTTCTCTGGAAGAACGTCTGGATACTGTATCACACAAGACTCTCCACCAGTTCACTAGACTTTATACCCATCAAATTCT
This sequence comes from Monocentris japonica, assembly GCA_900323365.1. Taxonomy (NCBI): domain Eukaryota; kingdom Metazoa; phylum Chordata; class Actinopteri; order Trachichthyiformes; family Monocentridae; genus Monocentris; species Monocentris japonica. The sequence continues at coordinate 17,198 of OOFE01009485.1, read as the reverse complement.
TTAAGGAGGTCATTGGGCCGATAGGACCTACTCTACTCTTACTGTAAACAGTTCCCTGACTACTGGTGGTGTTGAGATACTTAAGAGGACGATGCTTACATTGATGGAAAAAGGTAACATAGATGACCTCCGCACAGCCTACATAGCAGAAAGTGAAAGAAAGCGAACCCTTCTGCAGGACGCCATCGATGAGCTCCAGGCTGGGAGAGCCAGGATGGAACAGGAGAAGGAAAAGACTGACTGAACATCTTACAATGGCTGAGATCTACATGGCCCTTGCTGAGAGTGAGGGGAAGATCCTTTTACTTGAAGCCACTGAAAAACTCCAGGCTGGTAGAGATAGAGAAGGATAGGCAGATCTCCTCAGTGAGAAACAAGAGGGCCTGACTGCCATGGAACAGCTAAGGTCCTGCTTGCAGAAGATGGAAAATGAGACCAACAACACCAAGAAGGAGCTAGAAATGGCCCAATTCAACCTGGAAAACTCCAAACAGGTTGCGGAGGTGAGTCAGGCCTCCATTCTGGAACTAGAGAGTCAGCTGAAGTCTGAAAAAGCCACCATCACAGAGCTTGAGAGCCAGCTGAGGACCAAGAAGGCCACTAACTCAGACCTTGAGAGCCAGCTGAGGACCAGCAAGGCCATTATTACAGCAACTAAGGGACAACTGAGGTTTCAGCTGACCCAGTGGGAGAGAGAGAAAGACAGAAATGAGATCTTCAACACCCTTAAAAGAGTAATATGTTCTCTCAAACTCAGGAGAGAAAATGCTCTTGACACCCAGGTTCAGCCACTTTTCAGGATGTGGAGAGGAGCAGAAAGGAGGCTAAAGATCAGCTGGCCTCCTACCACATCCAGTGGGATGAAGAGTGAGTCTCCTGGCTGGAGAGGCTGAACTCAAGGAAAAACTGTCAGAAAGAGACAGCTTGGTGAAAAATAAAAATGAGACCCTTCAGCTTCAGTGGAAAGAAACCAGCCAGCTCAAGATGGAGGCAGAGTGGAAGATGCGGGAGGCGGAGCTGAACTCAAAGATCCTACAGAAAGACAGAATTTTTTTTAAAGCTTTATAACATATATTTCTGTTACTGATAACATCTGTTTCTCTCTCCAACAGTTGGCAAAGAAAAAGAACTATGGATGCATGGCTGCGTTCCTCTGCAGGAAACACAGAAAGCAGACGATCACTGACTGTAGAGAAATATGAACACACCATTCTTGGCCAACGCCTCTTCTCACCTAAACCACAAGTCATGTCATTTTCAACACTGACACAATTTTACTCAATAAAATGCATGAATTTGATGTTTAGCCTTGATGTTTTCTTTGTTATACTTGCAGCTACAACAAAAGTAAATAACTACTAATAAATACAGCCCCAGGAGACCCATAACAATCAGATAAAAAAAGAAATCATGCTGAAATGACAAGTCTAACTGTACCCATATGTCAGTAGCAGTTGATAGGTCAGATCCCATGGGAAAGCAAAATCCAAGAAGAGATCTCATATTTCTACCTTTTATCTCCACAAATGAGCTCTTTTTAACACTAAGATGAGACTAAAGGCATTTTCTTCAACTCAAGAGAAACAACCACATATAAACTCATGTTGATCTCTCTCTGATCACAAGAGATCTCCAGATGATCTGAAATAAGTGTCATTTAACTCTCCTGAATATGAGACCATGAGATTAGAGAAAGGTCTCAAAGAAAAACTCAATATGATTGTATGACTTGGTGACTTGGTTTTATGACTCCTTCTTCTCAAACATGCACAGTTTTCAGATACTGTTGCATCTTCATATTGAAGCCATGGGGGCAGCAGCCACATAGTAGGCACTTATTACCATGATATGTGTCACATGTTAGCATCTTTTCTCATCTTATCTCAATTTGGAATTTGTTTCCTCTGTTATCTCCTCCTCACTGCTAAGGGGGTTTTAGGAGGAACTATTATTTCCTAAATAGGTGATCACAAAATTCAAATCTATTTCCTAAGAGATGAAGAAAAAATGACTGCCACTTTGATCCCGTCTGAATGGGAAGATGTCGGTTTTCCACAGACTTTGCTTTGTGCAAGTGATGATTATTGTCACATTTTTCACTTTACAGCCTGTGTTACTATCATCTTAGTCTTCTAGTTAATGATTTATGGCTTATTTTGCAGTGTCAAACACAAAATCTCCTCTACAGTCCCCTACCCTTTGTTACTGTGCTTCTCCCCCCAATTGTAGGCTTTATGTGCCATTAGCCTTGGGCTCCTTCAATCAATAATAACCAAAATTTTCTCTAAGGAAAAAATGAAAATTAGGAATGGGCAAATTAGAAAAGAAAAGAGAAAAAAACATCAAGGTTGTATGTAAGTTTTTAAGCCTTAGGCAAATTCAAAAGTATTTGGTCAAAGCTGGTTTGATTTCTTAGACCCTTTACTCATATAATTAACCCCTCCATGCTGCCTCAGAAAAATGACAAGAACAAGCATGGCCACAAGTGAATCCTCATAGACCGACACTGAAATGCTAAAAGGCTGGAAAGAGAAACTAACAATAGGATATCAAGATTCTGGTGATTATTATATGGAGGGAAAGAGACAACGGGAGTCCCTGCTGCTCATGTCAAAACCCTTATTTATTCATTCATGTTCTTATTGACTAATCCAAAATATAGTTTTCATGAAATATTTACGTCATAGACTTTGCATGACTAGAATCTACACCCACACACACCAACACAAAATCTCATCTCACATCTTAAAATTTCTGTCCTTTGCTGCTCTGTACAACAAATTGTGTTTTATTAAAATATATTTATGGATTTGACTTGCAGTAAAACCTTTCCTTTCTGGCAGCTAAGGTATTATCTACACACAAAATGATAACAAAAGCTTGTTTCATAAAGAAATTGAGTCATGCTGCAACACATTTTTCCAGCAAATTCACCATAGGAAGGACAAGCCTTTCCTCAGAGTTGTCATTGTCACCAGGGGGCGACATTACCATTTTTCCTCCCTATGGGTTGCAGACTTTTAGAAGTTTTTCCATATGAAGCATTTTTGAGGATATATGAAAAATGAACACTTCAATGAAAATCCTAACCTGCCCAAATACTTTTTCTATCCTGAAATTTGGTACCAATTACAAAAAGGGCTATAGTTCTTAAACTGTTCATCTGATATGCTGCACTTCAGCACTATGACTGCACATCATAGTCAATGTGTCATTTTCACATTGTAAAAGCATTAAGAGTAAGGAGCCAAGCCGAGTCTAGCTGTCAAAGTGCATATGGAGCTCACTTCATATATTTATCAATATAAATATTTCCAATGAAACCGAGACAGCTGAAAGTGTTTTTGAATAGTTGCACATGCATATTTTAAACATATTTCATATCTATATTTCAATGCATTTTGGCTACCCAAATGTTTTGAACAACAATTCCCAAGTGGATTTGACTAGTGAGGTTCCATACATACCTGTGCTAGTACAGGGAGAAGACAGACAGCTGTTTTATAAAGGCAGGTGAGGGCTGCTGGGCCCCGGGAGAAGGCAACTAAATGGACAAGATACACCGTATTTTGTGAGTCTAGGAGATTTATGTTTGTCAGAATGGTGCTAAAATCAATGGATTCCTGAGGGGGTGGTTGTGCTCTGATACTCCTCTTCACTGCAAAGCAGGAATCAGTCAAGGATATTAATCTAAACATCAGTCATGCATGGGGAACACCCCATGAGGAGAATGAGCTTGCTCATCCATGCAGCTCCTGAGGGAGGTAGGTGGCTTGAGGGAGAGGAGGAATGGGTAAGTATGTCAGGGTACAATCTCATGAGATAGGATATGGACTGACTCCAGGCACACAGACAATACAGCCCAAACTGAAGAGGCTGCCACTACTAACAGTGAAGTTTTATACAAAACTCATTGAACCTTACTATTATCTGTATTACCAAAACTTCAGACAGATCTGACAAGGCACTGGTCCAAAATGAAATTAGCAAACAGACCTGAAAAAGAAAAAGAAGAGTAATAGTTTTTTCTGCAGTAGATGTCAATGTATTTCATCGTATTTCCATCTAATCCTCCTGTCATATTTTAAGTAGCTGGAAATATTGAAATTCAGGGCCAAACCATTTTCTCATTACCTTCAGTATGCTGTATCTCATATTCTTCTTTTTCACATTTCTAAAATGTCTCCTCCCACTCGCCATTTCCACTGTAGGTACTGGGTTATGTTCCCATGGACAAGTACAGCTGTGGAGTCATTTCCTCCATGAGGGTACCCCATACTGTCTGCAGGGCATCAGCTCTTTCCACGCCACAGCTTATCCAATGTACTGGGACTGTCAAGTGTGCCAGCTGCAACAGTCACATGCAAACATATAGTCCATTTTAATTCACTAATCAATGCAGTAACCAAAGTTAACTCTATTCCTTTAATGTACAGCAATGGGAAGCTATCCACTTATCACTACTGTTATAAACTGGTACTTACTGTTATGAAATCATATTTCTTTAAACAGGAATTGGTGAAATAAAAACATCACAAGTGGTTGCACATGGTGTAGTACGGCATATTAGGAGCATTGCAAGGCAGAAAGCTTATAACAATAACAGACACAGCTTGGCTCCAGCCAACTAATAAAAAGATCATCCCACAAACAACAACAACAATAATAATAATGATAATGTCATACTTTATTAATCCTTGCATTCCACAACAGGGAGGTCAGAGTGCAGGCTCAGCATCCTGGGAGCTTGTAGGATTCAGTGTTCTGCTCAGGGTGGATATTTGTCGACACAAAGCTGGTTGAGGGGTGATCTCAACAGTCACTGTGCTATTAATAATTCCTAGTATTTGTGTTAACTTCCTTGGAAGAACAGATGGGTAGAATTTGGCCCCATGGATCGGTAAGTGAAATTATTATACTAACTGGCAACGTAACTGACACTTTGTCAGCTTGGAATCAGAAGACTCTGTCTGACTTTTTGTTTTTTCGAATCAGAATTGAGTTATCCATATATTCATGATCTTTAAATGTCATTTTATGCTTGAGTGGTGTTTTTTTTTTTATTCTTCTAAAACAGCCCTTTGGGGGTTTCATATTTAAAAAGATAGAAAATACATAATAGTTTTGCCAGATGATCTGTGAACTCTTTGATGCTCAATATCTCTGCACTGCACTCTACCCAGATATAACAGCACAAGTGGGTTAAACAATGTGCAAACGTATTTGCAAATGTACTTGTATTTACAGTGGTACAATTGTAAATGTATGCTTGAAGGTAAGGGGTTAATTATACTGGCAACAGACAACACCCCTCTTTTTCCCTCTTTCAACATATAGTGCTTTACCCTTGTGCCAAAACCCCAAAACCTTCATACCGTATCACCATTTCATGTAAACTACTCTTCAGCATTTGCTTCTGAGTGTACCCAGTTTCTCCCAAATTTGTATACATGATCAATGCATGTGAACTCTTCTGGGTCATATTTATTTCCCAAACCATTTGTTGTCTTCCTTTCAGTTTGAGACCTTGGGGCCTTTGTTTGTCCAATCAGTGGAGTCAGAATTGAGAGGCAGATGAATAGCCTCAATGTTTATATCATTCCTCTCTTGTATGCTTCAGAAACCATCAGAGATCACGAGGCAATCTGTTCTCAAACAGACAAAAAAAGTGGGGCTTTGTCTTTACACTCGCAACACACAATAATGATACAAATACTGTATCTCAACTAATCTTTGAGTCTGGTGAGTACCGACTCACCAATAAACTGCTCTTGATGTTGTAGTTGGAGGTGTTGAATCATTGTTCTCATTTCAAAAAAACGTATTCAGTGGTCAAGGGACTGAGCCCCCGTGAAGTTCAAGCCTTGGAGCCCTTGCGGTACTGTGTGTGAAAATATATTAGCACCATTAAATCACCACTTGAAACCTTTAGTGGCCCCAGTGGAAGAAGTCTGGAGCCCCGTTGTTAGAGGTGCAATGCTGCAGAATGTGGCCTGAGGTAGCACTTGAATTAACCAACACTTAAAATATGTGACACAATAACATGAGTTTCAAATATTGTGCTACATGCTGATTTGCTATGAACACAGTTTATTATACGTTTTCAAATACATCAAAATAATATGTCTACATTGCTAATTCTGGCAATAAGAGTTTAGATTTTTTATTGAGACCATATTATTGGGAAAGCAGAACAAAACACAGATTGTAATGTGCAGACACGTTTCTTCTTTCTGGAGAAGTACGCTTTTGGACAAGGAAAAGGTTATTCCACTTGTCCAAATGACAAGTGGCTGAAAGAATAATGTCAAGCCGTGGAGGGCATTATACTTGCAGTGGAAGTTGGACCTGACAGAGACTGAATTGTTGAGAAGGATCATGCACAAATGTAATCCCTCCTTGGTCAGTAACTTGAGAGGCACCTGTAGAACAATACAGTGGAACAATTAGTAAAAGTCGGTTGAACTGACATAAACAAATCGAGGAGAAACGGCCCCAAAGGCCTGAAGAAGGCTGCTAATCCTGGGTTGCGTGAGGTTCTCAGGGAGACCTGTGACTATAAAGGTACTGCTGGGTTGAATCAAAGAACCCTGTGGAGTTGATGGATGTTTAGGGATGAATCGCCATGTGTCCCTGTTGTCTAGCTGTACTATATGTCTGTGTCTATGTTTTATCCATAACATGCATTTCCAAAGCCTGTATCATCTCAAAACTCTACCTGACTACCTCGACAATTCCCAGCCGGTAAGAACATCTCTCTATCTCCTATATTCCCATGGAGAGATGAACACTTTCGAAAGTTAGTAACTCCCCAGCTGACATTCAGTGCTGTTTCACCATACATCTGTCTGGACACAAATCTAATCTGTGTCACATAACTGTGTGTGAACAGCCTTGCCAAACTATCTGATATGATCAGAAGAATTTGGCCTGCTTATATAAATCCCTGCCAAAGTGGTGGTTATAAACTATACACATCCATTCTTACGTTAACATTACAGTGCATGGCCAAACATTCAAAGTGCCTGAATTCGGCCCCACTTGAATGGATTTTGAAGTTTGGCGTGATAGGATTTGAAAATGTTTTAACAGCTGGGGTTGTTAAGAGACCTCCTGAACATTTGGACTGAGTTTCATGTTAATTGGAAAAACTGGCATTAGTTATGACTAGTTTTTGGTTAATATACATGCCTTGGTTGGTTAATTCTTTGTTGGTTAACAAACTAACGTATCGTTAACTGTCTAACTGACAGACAAACATTTTAGAGGCAGTTTTTAGAGCAAGGAAATCTGGATATACACCAAGATCCATGCTTATATGACCCTATGATGTGCAAGATACTGTATGTTTTTTACTTTAGTAGTAGTGCCTGTCACCTGGCCACATCTTAGGGGTGTCACCCCCTGTCATTGTGCAAAATGTGTATTATTGCAGCATGTAACAATGAGACTCCCCTGCTAGAGGCTTTTTTGGTGGAGTAGAGTAGAGAAAACATTAGGGATGTTTCCATGAAACAGGCTGACCAGGTGAATCCAGGTGAAAGCTATCATTCATTCTTGACTTCAACTATTAAATCCACTTCAGCCATGAAGGGAGATGGAGGTGAAGACGAGGAGAGGTTTTTAGTCCTTTTGACAATTGTGGATGTGGATTGTGCAGAATGGGGTGCAACTCAACAGTAGGAAGGTGTATGAAATGCTTAACATAGTCTGGATTCAACAGTGTCTGTTGTGGACTTCTTAAACATTCAATCACAATAACAGACACATGAAAGCACTTTATCTTTATTCACTGTAAAGAACTGCAATTCCTGGACAAAGGGATGAAAAAACAACAGTAGCCCCCCAAACAAACCTCCACAATAGAAAGGTGAACACGTTCAAAAACAATGGTTAAAAACAAAGAAAAAACATCTTTATTTCTGACAGGATTTCCGTGCACCACCCTCACAAGAGCACAGTGAGTGGAGATCCGATATAAACCTCCTTTTACACTTCCTGGTCCTCACCAGGAAGTGTAAAAGTCCTCCCACCAGAACATGTTTGATTTAGTCTCCTATATCTAAGAGTCACATCAAATCTGGAGGTGTGTGAAATTCTTTTCAATCTATCCCCTGTGAACACACCACTGGAAAACAATATAGTTGTAGGTAGGTAGGTAGGTAGGTACTTTATTGATCCCCGGGGGGAAATTTCTTTGTTTCTTAGTTGTGGGGCGAGGGCGGAGGGTAGGGTTGTGGTGGTGTGGGGAGAATTCTCATTTCCATTAACCCTGCATGTAATACTGCTCCAGTACAAATAGGGCGAATGACACAGTAGCCACAGATGGATTTCACCCTGACTAAATCTCAATGTGTAGAGATTTTGAATCTTATTGTGATGAAGTTTTCGAATGTGTCTGGCTTAGAAGGTAGCGCAGTAGTGGTGCAGCACACAAACGCAAAGCATTATTACAACTTTAAAAATGGTATGAATAATAGCCACTTAATGTATAACTGATCGTTTCATTTATCATAGCAGGCACAAGCAAGCAAAAAGAAATCCTGTCCAACCTAGTGGATAACCTTATATATCTATGTGGAGTTCTCTTTTCCCTGCGTGCTGAAAAAAATGAGGCTGTTAAGCTCTAAACATAATAGAGTTTCTGTGAGGTCCAAAGTATCTACAAGGCAGTCCACACTGAATTGGAGCTAAAGAGTAACACTAGCTTCCTTGAGCCTTGACAAAAGACTAGATCCTTGTTCATCCAAACTACTTCATAATGTTCAGAATACTGAAATGCATTCTTATTCCAGACTAAAGGTTATTCCCAATATGAAATGTGCACACACACATATTCTTCTACTTCATTCAATGTTCTGTGCAGTGTCTTCTGCAAATGAATTGATTGTAATCAACAAGGAAAATCAAACAAGTGCACATAATAGAATATTTAATGTTTTTTTGTACAGTTTTTCCTCATTATAGCCATTATAGCGTCTGGTTCGGATAATGGAGGCCCTATTATACTGCTAATAGAGTTGGTGCTATGTAGTACATGAAACCACAGACATAAACTCACTTAGATGGTTTCCTATAGTGAAGGCGGTTGAAGAGTTGCAATATTGGGTGGTGTTTTTTTAGTTATGATGCTAAATTGTTTATGAAGTCAGATGGCCAAATTTCACATCTAATAGCTACCAGCAATTTTCAGAGGAAAACTCATCTCTTGAATAGTGACTCTTGAAATATCCTCAGGCAAAGGATTTCTGCTGTCATTCCAAAAAAAATATTTTGATACAGTAAATGAGTGGTCAGCAACTGAGATGTAGGTAACTGTAATGCTGAGGCACCAAATTAGATGTTTAAGAAAGGATGTCATGAAAAATCTTTGTACATCCTAAGTTATATGTTTTTATCATGGAATGACTATATCACCTGTTTTGTATTTAGTATGTGCAGGTATTACTATGGTATATTGTAAGCATCTGGATTGCATATTGTTTATGCAGCACTTCACAGAAATAACACTACAAATTTCAGGTAACTGTGCTTTGATTCGACCAAGCGTCACAACAAAGACTGTGCAATGTGTTGTGTTCCCTGTAGGATGTCCTCGCGCCGTACTGCTTCATTTTCCTCATAAGTCACAGTGTAAACAGCACAAACAAAATGACTTGCATGCATCAGATCACAGCCCAGATGACAGAGCAAAAAGAATCAGAGGAAATAAGTTTCACTGAGCCACTGAAAGAATATCAGATGAAGAAGTTTTGCACTTTTGACCTTTGAATATAACCAAGCAAGGCCTTGTAACTCCAAGACAAAATACAATGTCCTTTTAATCCCCACTGCCGTTTGCTACATCTCATACAGTAAGCACATGAATGAGAGAGGCTTATGCAACTAACAAAGTCCAGTTATTGAGCATATAGAGAGCAACTTCTCAACATGGTTTTGCAACAAAGATACAACAAATTAAGAGAACAACGATCCAAGTCCACTATCTTCCTGGAGCTCTCTTTGTGGAGGGAGTCTTTGCTACCTCAGTACTTAGGGACATGCAGTGAAATTGCTGGAGAGAGAACACAGTGTGTACAACTTTGCTTGCAGGAAGCTGCTAATTCACAGTTAAGTTTGAAAGTGCACACAAGGTACAGATCTTGTAAGTAGCTTAATGAATATTATTTATACTGTACGTTTAAAAACACCATAACACTTCGTGTTACAGAGCTGAATGTAAGACAGCAGTACTTATCAAATGTAAAAATAAATAACCTGACATATCAATATTCACAAAAACTATTGGAATTCGATTCACAATATCTACAAATTCACAACTTGATAACACTATTCTGAGCAATTAGAACTGTTGCCATTTAGTTTTAATAATCTGTTTAGTTTATCTATTTGTCTACGGCTTTCTACCCATCAAGAAATTTGCGCCAATGTTGTAGAGGTTACGTTGTATAAAACATATATCATGTTTAATGCTGTATTGAATAGCATAAATATATT
>OOFE01009481.1:6427-20491 GCA_900323365.1 Monocentris japonica | reverse complement strand
GTGAAAGTGAGGTTGTCAAAACGGCAGTAAAACCCATTCAGGTCGTTGGCCAGTTGGTGATTCTCCACTGTGTGGGGGGATGGTCTCCTGTAGTTGGCGATGTCCTGCAGGCCTCTCCACACTGACGCCGGGGGTTGGCTGAGAACTGTTTTTTCAGCTTTTCAGTGTAGCTCCTCTTTGCTACACTGATCTCCTTAGTCAGTGTGTTTCTGGCCTGGTTGTACAGGATTCTGTCCCCACTTCTGTGGGCCTCCTCCTTGGCCTGACGGAGCTGCCTGAGTTTTGCAGTAAACCAGGGTTTATTGTTGCTGTATGTGCAGAAGGTTTTAGATGGCACACGTCTTCACAAAAACTAATGTAAGCAGCCTCAAAAACACTCAGTCAGCACAAACACATACATATGATAAACCTTTCCTGTGTAATTCATGCTGTCATCTTCTCATGCAGGTGTGACATACCTTTTTGCAAAAGCCTATCTGATCAATAAGAAACCCCAGTATTTGGACACATGTATCCACAGTGGGGAGCTGGTGTGGCAGAAGGGTCTGCTGAAGAAGGGGTTGGGGATTTGTCACGGAGTTGCAGGGAGCGCCTACATCTTCCTCCTGCTCTACCGGCTCACAGGGAACACCAAATATATCTACCGTGCTCAGAGGCTCAATTCTGCACTGCACGTCAACAGTACTTTACCTATCTAAATGTCCAGTGTCCATTCATGTCTCTCCACTCTTGTTTCCTCCCCAAAGGTTTGCTGAGTTCCTGTTCACCGAGGAAGTTAGGAAGGCAGGATCATGCTTGGTGACCAGTGTTTACAGTCTGTTTGAAGGCCTGTCGGGAATGTGTTGTTTCCTGGTTGACCTCCTGCAGCCAGACCAATCAGAATTCCCTCTTTTAGCGTCTTTGTGTGAAAGGACCCAGGGCCATTGGCATCCACTGACCTGAACATCATTTCTTCCCTCCTATCTCTCGAGTAGAAACTGGATTGGTAGAAACCTAGATTCAATCTGTAATCAGAGAGGGAGAGGATGATGTTTGTATAGGGTTTCGAAAATGACATTTGGTCTAAGCTTGGGTTAGAGGTAGAAAATATTATTGTTTTGTGTCTATTATGAAGTGGATGTTCAGCTTCCAGGCTTTACCATATTTATTTCACCTAATGTTGGTTATTTCACTGTACAATATAGTCAGTTGCACTAAAGCCCTTGTGTTGGGAATTTTTGAAAGTGGTACCGCAGATATGGTGAATAAATTGCAGCATAGTCTGCCTCGATGCTGCTCTCAGGTCAGAAACAAACATGCATGCACACCATAGATCTGAAATCAATTGATATCACACTAAATTCACACAAAACTGCTAAAACACGAGTCACTGCCACATAATGCCTTTACAATTTTTCTACCACTTCACCAGCTCAGTGTCACTTTGTCACGGCCGTGCCTCTAGCTCCCCCTTGTGTCTCCTGTGTTCTCCATTCCTCCCTGTCACCGGCTCATCACTCCTCCCCCCTGGCACACCTGTCTTCCATTAGCTCATCACCCCACCTGTATTTAAACCCTGGCTTTCCTCGTTGCCAGATTGTCGTATGTATCACATCACTTTCCAGCGTTACTTCTCTTGGTTCCCCGTTACTCGAGTCCCTGCTCTGCCTTGCCTGATTCCTGTCTGCATTTGACCCTTGTTACTCGGACTCCTGCCTTGCCTGACTCTGCCTTGCTTGATCCTTGTCTGCCTCAAACCCTGGTAATCCTGACCCTGCCTACCTGCCTATCCCCAGCTCCGGTGAATTCAGCATAATAAACCTGTTAACTTTTCACCAGTCTCTGCCTCTGTGTTCTGCGCTTGGGTCCGCCAGTAAGCTACCCGTTACACACTTAGAGTGGAAGTCTATGCCCAGATCTTTGAGTTCATGTCTTAGCAAGTTTTCTCAGATGTAGTCTTAAAATGAATAGATTACACATTTTCACATCAGATACTGACAACCTTGCAAGATTTTTGGTACTGAAGTTGCAAACTCATATTGGGTAGAGAGAGGTCAAAACCTCAATTGTTTGATGCAATGTTACCTGTTTGATGTTTCAAACTGCTTTAGCTAGAGGGACCTTTGAAATATACTTTTACCGTGCAAAGAAAATGAGTGTGTTCAACTGTAGACAGATAGTGTAGACATTTGTAAGAGCAAACATGTCAGCGAGGCGATAATTTCAGTTTGTTTAACAATGTAGATCCGCCAAGATTATTTAAGATACATTTCGCAACTCAGTTATGTAATTTATAGTTTCTAATGGGGCTTTAAAAAACACATTTCTAACATTTGAAAATAATATTTATATCATTTTTCAGAGTAATGGACATACAACATCGGAAACTGAAAATGCTTTGGGCAGGGTTTAGGACATGCTGCTGTAGGTGATTAAAAATAGGTCGATTAAATGCGAACCATTGCACTTCCGCCATGCGACTTGTGTCTGTTGTGGAACATTTTGAAATATCTCAATGTATTTATAAACGATGTGCTGTTTTTGCATTTGCAGTCACAGTTATCCACAAGAATGATTATTAAGTGTTGAGATGAAGAAAAAAAGTTGTGATGTTTTCTTCTGAAAGGACTTGAATAAAGGATGCGCATAAAGGATGTAGTGGAGGGTGAACACATCTAAACTCAGCTCACCTTCCTTTTTATCTGGGGAACAGATAAACATGAATGTATAGTGTGTATATATATATATATACATAAGTGGCAAGATAGGGTCTTTTAAGAAAAAAAAATGTATTTCTGTATTTACAATATTCCAGAATTTTGTTGATACTGGTGGTTGTTTTTCTCATGCTGATCACCGGCCGTGGGTCATAGTTGAATCTCTTTTCACAACAACACTGTGCGGGGCGTAGTCTTCTCACCCCGAAATGCATGTGACACTTACTGCCTACTGCGCCACCCGCAGCCTCTCTCTGGAATAATACTTGGCTGGGAAAACATCCTGTCACACGTAATAGATGCGCTGCAGCGGCGTGCACCCAACACAACACCGCCTCATCTTGTGGCTTAGTGCTCGATGGCATGGATCTGAGGACCTGGAGGAAAGCAGCGCGCCGCGTCCCCCGATGGCGGAGTGAGTGAGGATGCGACTCCCCAGCTCCATCTTTGTGTCGGTGTCTCTCTTCACGGCCGAGACCACGGCGGCTCTGTACCTCAGCTCCACGTACCGCTCAGCGGGGGACCAAATCTGGCAAGGGCTCACGCTGCTCTTCACGCTTGTGCCGTCCGTGCTCGTCCAGCTGACACTCACGTTCATCCATCGGGACCTCAGTAGGGACAGACCGCTCGTGCTTTTGCTGCACATTCTGCAGCTTGGACCCATCGTCAGGTTAGTGGTCTTGTCGAGTGTATCCGTGTGCCATTGCCCACAGGTGCTGTTCCCATATATATTTAGTAATGACGTGTCCCTCTTGTCTGCCCATAAGCGGCGTACACAATGTTTGGTGAATGCATCACGCACATTTGTTTTTGTTTTTCTCTGGCCTTTAGTCTCTGGCTACATGTATCCCGGGTGGTGCAATGTATGTCAGCCCCATTTACTGCGGAAGCGAAGGCACCACTGATCAATTTGTCCACTGCCTATCGATAATAGTCTATTCTAGTGGCTGAGGCAGGCGACCAGTGTGCTCAGCCACCGCTATTAGTCGTGAGGCTTATAGGATAGGATAGTAGATTGCATAGTGCGGTAACGTCTCTCACTTCTCACAGATAGACCCACGAGCACTCGTCTAGAAAAGCTGCGGTTTAATGAAGGCTGCAGTTTTATCACGTTCAGCCGTGAACTCATAGGTCTCCTCTGTTTGACATCAGTGGTTCCTCCTGCTGTATGATCTGAAATGATAAAAACACCCTCCATCAAGCCTGACTGGAGCGCGAAGAAGCTGACTTGATGGTTGTATGCTGATAGATGATGGAGGGACTTTTACCCGGTACATAATAGGCCAGGTTCTTCCCTGGATAAGCCCACTGGCCTGGCCTGGCCATCTGCCCTGGCTCTCCATAGGAATCTGAGCCTAATCCCACGTCTATCCAAACTAAAGACAGCTATGCAGTATGGAAATCACAGTGCCACCGAATGTACAAACAACAGGAGCTCTAGCTGTGGTAAACCCATTAATGCCTTGAAAAGCAGATCTAGAATCTCTTGCAATATGGACTCACAGCCAGGCATCCCTCTGACCCTACTGGTTCATTTGAAAGGCAGTAATATTTATTTTGACCCAGTGAATTTATCCAAGTGACATTAATATTTATTCTGTTCCTTTGGCCGACCATCACTCAGATGCTCCCACTCCTATGTGTTTCGTAGACTAGCTGGACAGATGGACATGTGATGTCACATCTCTCACACTGTGCACGCTTGTTGATTCCCCAGCAAAGGGCCTCTGTGGACCTGACCCTGCCTGGCCCATTTCCCCTTGATTGTGCAGTCTAATGATTACAGTAGAAGCTTCCCCCTCTTCGCCCCAGTGAAGAGCAGATCTAAGAATAGCACATGTTGCTGCTTGGTTCTTATCTCTCACAACACACCCAGAGAGGGGAATGTCCGTCACTGCCCTCGCTGGCAAGGAGGCACTTCCTCTTCACAGAGTACGAGTCTCATCCGCTCACCACAGTGGTGTCAAAATAACACTTCCAATATCTGCTGAGAGTCAGTTTCACTGTGTCACTGGGATATACTTCGGATAACACCGGTTGGGTTACTTGTTTAATTTTTCATTCCAGCATTATCCCTATTTATCAACCCTGCTCCAGTTCCTCTTAATTAGGTCATGAGTGGGCATGTGTGACCATTCCTTCCTGCACTACACTTTACACTTTTCTGTCTACTGTCTGCAGTCTCAAATTACTACTTCACCCACCCACACACACACACACACACACA
Organism: Monocentris japonica; assembly: GCA_900323365.1. Lineage (NCBI taxonomy): Eukaryota > Metazoa > Chordata > Actinopteri > Trachichthyiformes > Monocentridae > Monocentris > Monocentris japonica. The sequence continues at coordinate 15,568 of OOFE01009481.1, read as the reverse complement.
AACACACTCACACGCAGTTAAGACACCTAAAACACAGTGAACCTGGCTGAGAGAAAGCGTAGGACTTTATCGTCATCTATTCATCCTTGAATGAGACTTTGGTTTTTCGCTTAATGGAAAAAAAGTTGTTTGTTTTTCATCTCTTACTCACCAAGTATTGTATGTCGCTTCTGTTTGGAGGGCTGCAGTAGAACCAACACTGTTGTTTAACCAAAGCAGCAATGCTTTCACTGAGCGTGCTGCTCCAGTGTAGTTCAGACAGATAAACTCTCTGTCCCTTACCACCCTTGTGGCTTAAATCCCCCTGCCTTGCTTTTTTTATCGCTACTGTGGAGCAGCGCTGGTTTACCCTGCCAGCATTGCCTCGGCCCTTGGCCCTTTGCCCATGATCGTCACTTTAGTCTTTTTAATGCCTCGGCTCCACTCGTTGTTACTGAGAGGTCTTTACACATCAAGGTTAATAGAGCAGAAAGTCGGGTGTGCATGTCAGAATATTGTTGTTTGGTTAATATTATCCATCATTTGTTCACCGCAGGTATTGATGATGTTGGGAAAGACTCATCTGTTGGGCTCATACAGCCGATTATGATGGCTGCATTTAATTTTCCTCAGTTTCTAGATGTAGTTGCTGTGTGGGTGTCGATGTTGGTGTGTGCGTGTTGTGTTCGGCACCTCACATTCAGCAGAAACAACTAAAAAGAGAAATATGCTACCCAGTGTGTGCTGATGACTGCTGTTCCCATGGTCCCGCTGTTGCTGTAGGTGTCTGGAGGCGTTCTGTATCTATGGCAGCGTGGGCCGTGTGGAGGAGCCCTATGTCAGCATCACCAGGAAGAAGCAGATGCCTCGCGGGGGCCAGTCCGAGGAGGTGGAACGGCAGGTGGGGCAGGCAGAGGGGAAACTGTTTACCCACCGAGCAGCTTTCGCCCGCACCTCTGTCATCCAGGCCTTCCTGGGCTCTGCCCCGCAGCTCACCCTGCAGCTCTACATCTGTGTCCTGCAGCAAGGGGTGTCCATCGGGAGAGGTGAGGTGTATACATGTGTGTGTGGATGTCTGTCTGACTGTTTCTGTAAGTCTCTCCCTCCGCCAGACTCCTTCTTGTTTATGGTCATGTGTCTCACTTTCAGTATATTCATTCATTCCTCAGTCCCCCTCCACTGAGAGAGCAGTCTGTCCCCCAGTCACCAAAACACAGATCCACTGTGGTGTGAGCTGTTAGTGCCATATTGGAAATAAGAGGATGGTGTTTTCATGAGTAAAAGTGGTGTTATGTAACTGCTTCTCTGATAAAACGGTGATTCTATCTGCCAATTGATGGAGGTGTGTGTGTGTTTGTGTGTGTGGGAGCCAGTACTTGTGCTCCTGAGGGATTCAGAGATTTAGTAAAGGTCCAAACAGAGTCAAACCGGACATCTGTTCTTAAAAGTAGAGCAGATAATACAAAGACGTTATAAATCTTTGCCTTTATTTGCTCTGCTGCTAGCAGGCTGACACCTCTATTTCACACTTAACAGTTTAACAGCATGCAACCCAAAAGGGATGAATGTGAGCTCAGCGTCAAGACTCAGTGTGAAAGCATCCTCATATTTCTCTGTATCTCTCCATGTCAGGCACACTGATGGTGATCTCCCTTTTGTCCATCGTGTACGGGGCCCTGCGCTGCAACATCCTGGCCATCAAGATCAAATATGATGACTATGAAGTAGATGTCCGGCCCATGGCGTACCTTTGCATCTTCCTGTGGCGGAGCTTTGAGATCGCCACTCGTGTAGTGGTCCTGGTTCTGTTCAGCTCTGTGCTGCAGCTCTGGGTCCTGCCTGTGGTTCTGCTCAACTTCCTCGTTTTCTTCCTCTACCCCTGGGTCCTGTTCTGGCAGAGCCACTCGCCATTCCCTGAGAATATTGAAAAGACGCTGACGAGGGTTGGAACTACCATTGTGCTCTGCCTGCTCACCTTCCTCTACGCTGGCATTAACATGTTCTGCTGGTCAGCCGTGCAGCTGAAACTCAATGACCCAGACCTCATCAATAAGTCCCAGAATTGGTATCGCATGGCTGTGTATTACATGCTGCGCTTTGTGGAGAACGCCTCGCTGCTGCTGCTCTGGTACGTCTATAAGACAGACTTCTACAACTTCATTTGTGCCCCGCTGCTCGTGCTGCAGCTGCTGGTGGCCTACGCCATCGCCATCTTCTTCATGCTGGTGTTCTATCAGTTTTGTCATCCGTGCCGGAAGCTCTTCTCCTCCAGCATGACCCAGGGGCTTTGGGACTGCTCCTCCCTTCTCTGTCTGATCTGCAACACTCCTTCAACAACAGAGAACAGGCCGATAGGGAAGGCTGCCGTGGAGCCACCTAGCCCCACCCCACAGAAAGAGCCGGTGAATGAAACAGCCTGTGGCACACCCAGTGACACCACTTATGACGTGCCCAATGACATAACTTATGACATGCTCAATGACACGATCTATGACATTCCTAATGAAACGGGTCACAATATAGGTGGCGAAATGAATGGTGACATTAGCCACAGCGTATCCTGCAATGCTTAAAGTGTCTCAGTTGTTTGTTGTGCCATTCAGAGGAACCCGATTGCACAGAGCAACTCCGACAGTTATCTTGCCCTCTGCAACCCTTTAAGTGCCACATGGATCCTTCTGTGCTATCGGTTAAGTTTACACTTGGAACCATATGTCTCCTCCACCCATGTATCTTGCTGCAAACGCACAATCTGTGTTCACTGGTGTTAACTGGACTTGGCAATCTACAGTCAGAAATACTGGATACATGGCGCTCACCGCTCTCATCAGAGTAGGCATCAACGTGTGATACTGCAGCCTTTAATACAATTGAACAAACTTGTCTGCCACCATAACTTTCTGTTCAGTTACTTTGACAGTATCCACCTAGAATATATGCTGCATTACTGATCACAAGGAGCCATGTATTTGGATTGATTGTATTTAGTATTTCACCTTGGCATGGTGGTGTGCATGTGCGGAGCCTCAAATGAGGACGCTGTATTACTGTTCATGATCTGCTGGGGGTGAGTCTGTTTTGTACAGGGTGTTTTTCTTAACCCCCTAGTTTTATGGCTGCAAGCAACACTGCTTTTTTTTTTACTCCTTGGTAAGAGCTTTATCATTAATATGCACTGCTTCTGTGAATGATGTGAATCTCCACGCACCGTTGTATGTAAAGACCTGTTCTCTCATCAAACGCCTCACTGTAAAGGCATGGGCATCATGTTTTTGCATGTTTACAATGGATTTAAGTGGCTTGGTTCAACTCACAAATGTGAGACGCTTTGTTTGGATGTATTTGGGTTTTGCTAATCGTGTTGTGTCTCTGTCTGCTCTGAGTCTGTCTTTCTACACCTATACCATTAGTTAGGATATTTACACCGAGTGCACAAAATTACACAGCATGTAAATGGACAAATTTCATTATTTGGAATGGTGAAAAGTGTCTTTGCTAAGTTTCAACCTGTAATATATAATTGTGTATATGTGTGTCAATTTTTGTTTATTTTTTTTTAAACTTTTTTGCAATTAACTCCAGAGGGATCACAACCTCAGGAATCACAAGGATGCTTGTATTGTTTGTACAAATAAGACAAACATTTAAAGCCAAATTAAATATTAAAAACATTCTGTACACATTGTGAACAATCTCATACATAGTATGATTAAAATGTATTTTAAAGATGGAAATTCTATTGAAAACTAAAGTAAATTTATATTTATGTGATAATTGTCTGAGTTGTTTTATTTTGAGCAGTCAGACATTCCATACATACTCTCTTATGCTGACATCTAGTGAGCCAGTGCACAAACAGTTCTCAACAGTAATGCCATCACTGGAAACAGCCTCATCCATATGATTCAGTTTGAGTCAAGCCCTCATATGAAAACTGAGAAAACAGCCTATCCATCACAGTCCAAGTTGAATAAACTATCCACAGCACTTGTTTGATGCCTGCTTGTGAGAACTACACACAGCCCAAGCTCCAGTATGCCCTGTTTGTGTCTTGCTGTGTTCACAACATTGTGGGTTCAATTCCAGCTCCTTCCTTTTTGATCAGTCTTCACTGTGCTGTCCAGTAAAGCACAAATGTCTTAGAAAAATCTGTGAAATATCTTATTCCCGCTTTGCTGGTTTTGAAAGCGCAACAATCACTCATAGCCAACAAAATTGTAGATTATTAAATATATTTAATGACTGCAAGATGCAATTTCTATCAATGACTTCATTAAACAGCCCCCATGAAAGAAAAAAATATTGGTTGTTTAGATCAGATTTCCAAGCGAAAGATGAGCTTCCTATGAAGCCCAGGAAATTGCTCTGGCCCTGGGGATTGGACATTAAACAGCCCAAGTGTTGGCCTGGAACTTCACACCAACATATCTAGAAAGCTTTACAGTCACAGCTCAATATAAAACATTAAAATGTCAATGTCGTCGAGTAGAAACATTTCATACAATTAGGAAGTTAGTACACCTAATAAAACGTGACAAACACTACCTTTTAAAAGGGTGTTTCTTAAAATAAATATGGTCAGCTTTTCTATACAGTATTCTTAAATAATACTTCAGTTGAGAAGAACCTGCCCCGTCTTATTTAGGAATGTGCTGAAGCAGGCAACATGACAGTAACTGATAAAGTTCTATGTTATGGAAAGATTACAGCATCTTGCCACAACTGCAAAGACTTAATGCCACAAAATATTTAGTGTTGTAGACATTTGTTGATCAAGAGAATATGTCCTTTCTAAAAACATCAAAGTATAATTGTTGATCAAAGTACTGCATGAGGCATGGGCTGTGCCATTGCCTTGGTCCCTAGACAGCAAGAGTCTGTTCTAACTGCAATTTTGTAAATTTTCTCACACTCTGGGAGAACATCCATGGACTATCAACCCATAGCTCTTAGTTTTGAGGTTCTCTTGTTCATACCTGTGGGAGAGATAGGCTACTTGTACATCAGTTTCTATCATAGGTTATCAACATGGGGTCTTGAAGGCTCGGCAGTCGTCCTGCGTGGCTTTCGAAGTGCGGCTCTCTACAACAGGAGTTAGGAGAGTAGAGTGCAGTTCTGCGTCGTTACAGCGTCACAGCAACAGCGAAGACACTGACCACGCAGTACATGGTGCGGTTCTCCCACCTGACTGTGCAGCTTCCTAGGAGACAATCACATGAGGAGCAATTATAGAAAAACACACTATGATGACAAAACATTTGTTAATATACAGTCATGCTTGAAAGTTTGTGAACCCTACAGGGGGTGGTCATTATTTCATATATCAGAGAGTAATAACCTTATACAATCCTTATCTCAACCTCAAATCTTAATGAAGATAAATAAAGAACATGCACAAATTAATATGATATACTTTAATTGTTTATTTAACAAAACAAAAACTCTGATATCACTGTGTGCAAAAATATGTAATAAATATAATTCAGAAAGTCACTTTGCAGCGGCATATATTTTGTAGACGTATTTGCCTTAAGCCTAGCTACTACTAGAAGTTGCCTCTCACCATCAGTGGCAGTGTCCCAGTAGCAGGAATTGGCTGTATGGAGACCAGCACCACTCTTCTGCATGATGGCACAGTTTACTGCCAAAGACCAGAGAGTAGTGTTATTCACCCATGTTAACATACAAGGTCTGTATTGGGATCACGTCCCCCCATGTAACAACGTTATATCTAGATACTTCACCCATGTATTTGAATGGCCTCCCTTGTTTGACCAGGTGAGTAAGAGAGTGCTCCACTATGCTGGCAGTCCACTGGTTCACTTTGTTCTGGTTGTAGTCTGTTCCGCCAATGACACCTTCAATACACTGAGACAAAAGCATCAAGAGACAATTATGTACACCATCATCACATCAGTGAGTGGCTTTACAATACAAAGGTTTATAAATGTGTCCAGTGTTAAACAACTACCTCTTTAACAGAGATACTGGCCTCATCAGCATTGAAGACCCCCTGCGATATGATAATAAAAAAAAAAACGTGGTTAATTAATGGCATCTGGGTAGTGGAGCCATGGAAATGTTTTGTTTCTTGATATTTATTTCTAATGGATGGAGACACTGTCTTACAGACTGACATGTTATAGTCAGGTAGTGGCTCTCTACAGCATGGAAAGGAAGGCTAGATTACTCATGGGTGTCAAAGTTAGTAAAGGTAGCAAAGCTGAATGGTTTCGCATGGTACATGTCTATGGGTCATACTTTGAAATGCTAGCTGCTGCACAGGTAGGAACCGATATTATGATAGTAGTTCCCTGTGTATCCAAATATACACACACATTTAGGACACCCATGAATGTTTATTTGTATGAAGCCATTATACAATTGTATAACTTTTTTTAGTTTTTTTACCAATAAACCTGTTGTACATTAAGCTACAGATGTAGTCCTTCAATTTTTCATTAGTCAAGTACAATACCAAATTCGTTTATTAAATGTACAGCAAAATGAACCAATGTTACAGTGTCTATTTAAACAGTAAGACCCAATAGGCCATGCTTTGCTCGGTTCTAGTCACTGTAGCACTGCGTCGGGCCTACAGGGATTCACACCACCATGTTTTATGTCTGATCGATGACACCTGAATGATCATTACATGTTATTCTTACACCAAGTAATGTTGTTTGAACAGTGGTCAAACAAAGCGCGTTTGCTAAGCGACACACAAGTACCGGTATGACTGGTTGGCGCGTTCATATTCAAAACAACGGTTATGCTGTCACAGGTGGGTGATTATCACGCGCTTTAAAACAGCTTCCAAAGTGACTCAGCCAATCAGAACTGAGGACCGGAACTCTGTGAAAACTCAGCTACTGTTATAAATGTTTTCATAAAATCCACCATCCCCACATCTACCCTGACCATGTTCTGTAACACAGGGTTATAAATTGACCATACGAGTGTAACAGATAGCCATTTCCCAGGATTAAAAGCTCACAATAAGACAGGCAACCAGACAGCAAAACAAAGGCAGCCCAGCTGATCATTTTGACCACACCCTAATAACACCGTTAGCTGAGCTTTAATTAAATAACAGTTAGCTAAGTTAACGTTAGCTAGCCACGCCACTCGCTATATCTTTTCTTTCTAGCGTTGGGGCCAATTAAATTAAATGTATTTATCGCTACCTCCTCTGTGGAATTATACTCCTCCATTGTTACTGACACAAAATGCCGTCTTTCCCAAGTAGCCTTTATAATACCGCTGCTTCTGCCGGGATGCTTGTGTTCCTGTTTGGCTGTTCATGAGTAAAGTCAAAGAGTGCAGAAAACACATCTCCACATCCTATACGTGACGATTATATTTATATATCCAGTGCCATCCAGTGGCTTAATGTCGTTACTACAAGTGTTTCCTCCAAACCCGAACACTGAACAGCCTTAAATGGCGTTTCACTCACGTCTAAATAATAACGCCCATTCTTTATTATTTATTACATGAAGCCCATGTGAGAAATCCAATGGCCTTCACAACAATTCTTCCAGAACAAATCAAGTGCTTGAGTGATGTATGCTGTATATAAAATGCCATTTTCTACATTTTCTGTCCTGGATGTTTCCTGGACGCAGACTATAATCACTTTTAATCATCGTTTCATCAATAGACTACTTGAATTCCTACCCGTTAGCTATGAGACTTGGAGCATTCCATTGTAAAAGTACTACCATGATTAAAATCAAAAACAATGATGAGTCTTGATCTTGGAGGTCATCCCGCACATCTTCCCATATCAGCCCTTTAACATCCAGATGGCGCACAGCCACTTTCACTATAATTTGTACTATTCAATTAAGCAGTAGAATTTATTGGCCCTGCAATGAAGATCACCGGCCTCTTCTTATCCACCCACAACGTCTCTTTCCTTGATTGATTAAGGTTCCTTGCCCAGGTCACTTCCATCCCACTTCCTACGATTTCTCTCTGTTTAACTACCCGCACTGTCTCTGCATTTTCTGTTTTGCACCTTAGTCCGTTGAACTTCTATTTCATGCTTCCTCATAGGGCATCCACAGTGTGCAACACTATGAGCTCCCCCTCAATTACAGCATTTTGGTTGCACCCCCTCACCCCCTTATACATGATCTCCTTCACACCTTGCACATCTTCTTTTCTCTTTACTAATCTTTGCTTTGTGGCCAAACCTTTGACAGTAGTAACATCTCATTACCACACAACTCATAAATCCCTAAAAATACTTTGTTTGTTAGTACCTCTCCTTCAAACCCCACCAGGACACTCCATCCTTCTCCTTCCTTTCTACTCCCTTTGTCAATCTTTTAATATGTATTATCAGTAAATCCCCTATCAAATAAACCTTAGGCTCCTCCATTTAACACACTGCCCTCTCGCTCAGGCAATAAGACAGAGGGGAAGAATTAACAACGACCCATTTCCTTCAATATCTTGACCTTTGCAACCTCTTTCAGCTCCAGCTCTTGATTGGTCTGAGCCTCATCAATGCAGTACATTAATACATTTCCATCTCTCAGAATTGGATCTCTCCAGTACTCCATTTTACCAACACCGCCCTCCTCAGCGAACCTAACAATGACGTTATACGTTTCTGGCGCCTGCTCCTCCACTTCGCTTTCCTCACTTTCCGTTTCACTTGAGCTACCTCCCTCTTCCCTTGTCCTTTTCACTCCCCATTCTTGCCATTTGCCCTCGTCTCCTCCTCCACATTCTCCCTCCACTTTCCACTAATTTCCATTCTTTCTATTGCTTTCACTTTTGTTTTCTGCGACTTTCCCTTCGCCTTCCCTATACTCTTATCTTACCACGATAGGCCCCTACCGAACAAAACCAAGGGTAGGCTACCGTTCCGGATCTATACACTTAAATTAAATATATATCTTAAAATCACAACAAACATACAAAAACCTCACTTAAACTAATCTAGTATCGAATCCTCTACAGTGTCTACACGTCCCATAACCCAATGTATAATGCCATTTAGTGGTGAAAAGTGGGTCAGCTCGAAATACAACCGCACATCATACATGGCTCCTGCACCAATGACACTATTCACTAGATGGAGGGAGTTGCAATATACCAACTTCCTCACGCCTTGAGCCCAGCACTGCACCACTGTTATTAATATAT
>OOFE01009467.1:65663-94359 GCA_900323365.1 Monocentris japonica | reverse complement strand
TGAGTTTTTTTTTTTTTTTTGCTGTTTGATGTGCGTTCAGTTGGTCCCACAGCATTTTGCATCAATTGTCTGCTTGTACCAATCGAGTCCCTCGCTGCTTTCTGACGTCTGACGTCTTTTTCTCACTGATTGCTTTCCTTCTACCATGAGATATCTTGTCTGAAGCGCAATCAGAGAAGACAAACTCCATTGTGGACCTCTCTGAAGCTCCATGCTTCAAGGCTCATCATTTTCTCCACTCCCTTTTTTTTTTTTTTTTTTTACACTTTCTTCCTCCAGCCAGTCACATCAGTTAAATTAGCATATTCCCTCATGTACTGTACGACTTCTCAGAAGGTGGTGTAGGTGGTGTGTGTGTGTGTGTGTGTGTGTGCGCGCTCATATCTTCCTGAGTCTCTAAATACACAGCAGCAAGCTCTTGCCTGGTATTTCTGTGAAAATGAGCACAATGCGATACACAATGAAGAGAAAAGTCAGATATAATGATAGCCTTCGCTTTTATCGAGGCATTGACTTATTAGTCTGTGCATTAAAACCTAAGTAGCACGCGGCCAAACGGTTTGAAGCCAGATCTAATTAAATTATCTCTTTCTTTACTTGACTCCCTCTCTTGCTTTCATTACACATTCAGTTCAGTTTCCCCAGCACAGCCCCTTCATCCCCTTCCTCCTCCGTTTTCTTCATCTGCAGTCATTTCTTTTACTCCTTTCTCTCCACATCATTCCTTTTTTTTTCCCTTCCTCTTTTCAGCATATTCTTCCTGTCTGCAGCCAAGCTGTATTGCACTCGTAAACCTTTTCTCCAGGCATATTTTACCCCCTTGTCATCCGAGGAGAGGATAAAATGCATTCCATCTGAGAGTGCAGGTCTTTCACTGAGACATGCCATAACCAGTGGAGATGTTTTGTTTTTTTGTTTTTTTCCTGCCATACTGATCCGGTCATTAGGTATTTTGTACAGATTCTTCCTGTGTCTGTCTTCAGAATGACTTGTTTACAAAGTGAATGTTGTCTGTGTTGCCGAGTTGTTTTCCAGCCCAACCAGAGAGACAGTTGTGAGAGCAGCAGCAGCGTAGAAGCTGGTATTTTTAGATTCCTTTTTCTCCCCCACTTTCCCGCATGTTGTTGTGAAAGTGCCTCAGACACTTGAGTGGCATCTGAACAATTGTTACCCTTCACACTACATCTACCAACGAGAGTGAATTGATTCTGTTGCGCCTTCAAGATACAACCCATGCCACATTTCACTAAGGTGTGTGGCGCAGGCCTACTTTTCAACTTTCGAGCCAAAATCGTAAAAAAAAAAGCCATACTCCAAGTCGGGTGAAATCTGAATTCTCTCACCAGCAGCTGTCTGCAGTTGAACCAGCTGGCATCTTTTGATCGTACTGCCAGAATCCTGATCTGCTTTGCTCTGCTATACAGTGATGTGATCATTAACCTTACCTATCTGCCACGGGCTGCCAACAACATGGCCTCACTGAATTGCTAAACACTCACCGCAAAGGTACATTTGATTATTTTGTATAATAAAAGCCCCACAAACCTATGTTCAGATGTTAATTTCGCCTCATTCATGTTGGTATTGTGTGTTTTGCACTTCAGAGTGTTGGCTGTTCGTGAGGTGGAGATGAAACCGGTGCAGCTGTTCGCTTCGGGATTTTTTTTTATCTTTCCATGATTCATTCTGTCCTCAAACCCAGTTGTTGGTTGCTGATGTGTTAGTTATTATTACAAATGTATGTGATTGCTGTGGAATTGTGTTCCCATAGTGGTTTGTGTGTAGCCAATTCACGTTGAAAGCTAGTTTCTACACTGCTTGGCGGCATGACAAACTCTTACATCATGTCCTGATGTAATTGTGCGTTGTTGTGATTGAACCTGCCCCCTCAGAGCTGCTATCTGGTCCCGGCAGCCAAACTGCGAATGGCGACCGTTAAAACCACTTTTCGGCCCTCTGATGGTCCCTTCATTGTGCAGAATAGTTAGTTAGGCTTTTTAACTGTCATAGTCAGAGCCATCAGCGTGGCTGATGAAAAAAAAAACTCTACTTTCACCACAGTGACAGGTGCTACATCTCCTATCCACAAATAATCTTTTAGACTTGGTTAAAGACAGGTATACCCCGAATTTCTAATGTAATAAAATCAAAGATGGCTGACAGACGTCTCAAATTCTTCGTCGGTACTCTGCTTCCTAGCAATATGCACGCTGCTGCCACAGGAGGTTGAAAGGTAGACTTTTCAATTACTTTTCTAATAGCCTAGGTGTGTGACTTTTATTACCTTGACAGAATCGAGTATTCATGTAGCGAAAATTAACCCCTCATCAATCTAAAAAATCTATTAAAAAAATGTCCGCTCCAAGATGTCAGAACAGCAAAGCAGACCACCGCTGCCAGGAGCTTGCAGCTCGAAAGAAAAGTGCCGAAGAAGAATTCAAGGCGTCTGTCAACCATCTTTGATTTCATTACAATGTTGGAGTATACCTGTCTTTAACAAAGTCTAAAAGTGTATTTGTGCATAGGAGATGTAGTGCGTGCCACCGTGGTGAAAGTAGACAAGTGAAGGATTATGGACATCTGCTTGGGGAAGTGAAATCTGACAGTTTTTTCCGTTATAGGGCTCGTCGACTTTCGTAGGGGGAAAAGTCAGTGGAGCAGGACAGGACCCTTTGGGATAAGTAGAAACCCATAGGATGAAAGACTCCCAAAGGGTCCTGTATCAGGGCTACGTGTGTGTGTGTGTATGTGTCATTTACACAATGCCTCTCCAGCATCCTTTACTGTATCTACATTCAGACAGGAAGCAAGGTGAGATTTTTTTCGCTGAACTTCTGCCATGCCCTCTCCTTTTTATTCCAGTCTCTGTAAGTAAATGACACGCGTTACACAGCTCACAGAAACGACTCGCTCATCATCCTTTTTGGAAAGAAGGATGTGGAAATAGAGTGTTGTTGTGAAAGCTGATTGGCTTTCACTTCACAGGGAAATTCAGCAAACTATCTACTCTTGCTCGGTCTCTATACCTCTGCTGTTTCCCCAGCTCTCTTCTCTCCTCACATTCTCAACCCCCCCACTTCTCGCCTTTTCTCTCCTCTCTCTGTCCAACTGTTAATTCGGCTGGCTGCCCCTGGAGAATTGCTGTGTAATTAAGTTGCGTGTGTGTGTTTATCATGTGAGCCACCTCATGTGTGGTACCGGTGTGACCATTGGCCAAAGACGCTAATTAGTTGGCCTGTCAGGGGTGTGAAAGACGGAACAGAGGGATGAAAGCAGAGGAGGAGAGAAGTGGGAGAGTAGACGCTCCATGACCCTTCATTTACCGCCGTGATTGATGGATGGCTGCTTGGATCGCAGCATGAGCACTCGCTCATGCTTGCCCACGCACACACATACACATACTTGGGTAGACGATACATAAGAAAAGGAAAACAAGTTAACAATAGTATGTTAGAAAAACTGAAAACTAAAATAGGCAGTATACATGATGCTGTTTGTATGACTGCATCAATCCATTCCTTGACATCTGGTATTTTAGCTGTTTTCCAGTGTCTTAGAATGGTTCTGGCAGCTGTAATGATACAAACTACGATGACTGAGAATTCACTTTTTGATATGCTTGGTATTTGAGTTCTAACCCACTAATAAGCATAGTTGAGGGGATGGTATTGCCGACCCTAATCCACTCAGAACTTCTAATCCAAAATGGTTTAACAGTAGTGCAATAGTGGAAAGCCACCCATTTTCTTCTGCCACTTCCAGCATAGGTTATTATTAATTAAACCCATTTTATGAAGTGGCGTGTGATAATATCTATGTAATATATTGAGTAAACTTACCTTTAGCATCCCTTATGTATTTAACCACTGTCTGCCAGGATGTGATTAGCAATATCATGCTGAAAACAGGTCTGGTCTGAAAACAAAGATCTGCGTTGGAGGCATCTGAAACACTTTTCCCTCCGATAAAAACTGAGAACAGAAGTACTTCATTGATTTTTTTTCTTTCTTTTATTATTGTGCTGTTGATCTCGCCCCCCATGACAGACTGATAAACATCTGAGTCCATTTATCTCAAGGTCCTTTATTCTTTCAACCATGTTTGTCCCATGGCGGTGTCCTTGGGTCACTGTGTGTTACGTCGCCTTAATAGGCCCCTCTTCACAAGTCTGCAAGGCATGATAGACACTCAGCAAAAGTCCTTTCAGCCTTTTAAACAAGGTCTACTTTCATCAGCGCTCTCATTCTGTCACTAGGAAACTTTTAAATCTTTGTTACCATTCTTTGGTGCCTCTTTTTTGTGCGATAAATCCCTTATTTTACCCATCACCGGTCCAATAGAATGTCTTTCATCACGAGCAGAATTTTTTTTTCTCACTCTCTTTAGAATCAGATTTGATTCTTTTTATCTTTAATTTTCTCCACCTAGGTGAAAGGCTGGCCTTGATGAGGTCGAAATGATATTCGCACCAGCCCCTGTGCTGGAATGCCATCTTTTCTTTTCTCAGGGCATTACAATGATTAAAAAAGTTAGGAGTGATTTTCATTGGAGTTCATTAAGATGATGGGTGACCTAAGTCCCTTGTTTGAAGCGTCCTTTCATTCTCCAAAGCAGATAGGGTTCTGAGTTGACAAAAGTTAGGATTTTTTTTTTGCCAATTTATTTATTTGTTCTTGCTTTTTTTCCTGTAGTTTGCGGATGTCCTGATCTGGCATGGAGGTACGGCAAAAGAGCCAGCATAATAATTACTCTGGTGATTTGGCTTGAGTTTCTGTCCCTCTCCACTTGAGCTTTTCTGCTCTTTTTAGTAAAAGCACTTAGCTTTCAATTTTCCCTGCCTATATGAGAACACAATTCTAAAGCTCTTAGATACAGCTGGGTGTTGATTTTCAATCCAAATTCCAGTTTCAATACTCACAATTCATCACCTACTGCTAGCGTTCCTAATTGAGTCAAGGCACGTCGTGATGCTTTAAGGCCACATTATATAAGATATTTGACACATTTATCAAAATCCATAGAAAAGACTATTTCATATTTGATTTGCTTCTAATTGAATTCTTGTTTAACTGTTTTGTGATTTCATCTGTTTAGCAGGTGGAACTTGTCCTTTAACCATATATGAATGGCTATGGTTGTTTTGAGGTGTTTGAGGTAAAACAACTTGTTTTTCTGCCTTTTCCACATATAGAAAGATGTTTTAGCTCTGTAATGGAGATGTAATGGATTGATTACACCTTAATGGATTTTGTCCAGTTACCTCAAACTAGGGGTTGTTGTTCAGAAAAAACGAATGGATTGGATCAGTGCTCATTATCGGCCAATACTTCAAGTTCAGTGTGTGTGCGTGCATGTGTCTGGGAATGAGGTTAGAATGTGTGTCTGGAGAATTAGGTATATTTTTGAATTATAACATCATTTTCTAAGTGAATATTTCTGATTGGCTGGAGGGCTGTGAATTAATTATCTGTAAATGCGTGGCAATGAAGTAGTTTCAGAAAAACCAGCATTCCAAATCAGTACCTGCCAGTGTAATTAGTTTTCCTTAAAGCTAGAAAGGATATTCAAACATTTTTCTGACTGTTTTGTGGTCACTTCATATCCTCAGCAAACTACAGCAGAAAGCCTTCTCACCCCCTTCCCTAAAAAACTGAAGGAGAAGGGTATGGCTGTAGACCACAGTCTGAGCACCAACCAAGTTGCATAGCAAATTCCTGAGTATAATGATAAATAATACATTTAATTTATATTTATTTAACATCAGTGTGCTGTATGTACAATTTATGCTCAGTAGACCTTGGATCTTTTCAGTTTGTTATGCCTATTGCAAACTGAAGTGATTTTGAAGATGTACTTGAACACATTGTACAAGGCAAGAATTTTATGTAAAATCACAACTGTGTGTGGTTTAAGTCACATGACAGGATTTCTGGGTATCGAAGTAAAAACATTTCTGTTACCTCTTGCCACCGTTTGGAGCTGCTGGCACTACTAATAATAATAAACTATATTTATATAGCACTCATCTTAAATCTAAAATGATCTAAAAGTGTTTTGTAGGAAGGCGTAAAAACTAATACATTAACATACACTATATGGGCAACAGTCAGTGAACACCTGACCATCACTGCTGGACATCCCATTCTAAATCCATGGGCATTAATATGGAGTTGGACCCCCCTATGAAGCTATTACAGCTGCCATTCTTCTGGGAAGGCTTTCCACAAGCTTTTGGAGTGTGTCTGTGGGAATTTGTGCCCATTCAGCCAAAAGAGCATTTGTGAGGTCAGGTCCATGTTGGACGAGTAGGCCTGGCTCGCAATCGGCGTTCTAATTCCTCCCAAAGGTGTTCAATGGGGTTGAGGTCAGGGCTCTGTGCAGGCCAATCAAGTTCCTCCACACCAAACTTGTCTAACCATGTCTTTATGGACCTCGTTTTGTGCACAGGGGCACAGTCCCCAAACTGTTGCCACAAAGTTGGAAGCGCCCAATTGGCTAAAATGTCGTTGTGTCCTGTAGCATTAAGATTAGAAATGGTTGCAGAACTAAAACTCCAATGTGGCACTTTCTACCATATCATCTGCACTGCATAACCATCATGTTCTAAACGAGGAAATAGTCGCGGCAAATGTTTTCAGTTTCATTACAAAAAGATTTATTTTTTACAAGTGGACATAACATTATTAGTGACATTCATCTACAGTTTCCCTAAATTAGACATCAGAACGAGTGCAGGGTATAGAAACAGTACAGAAAGATTAGGGTGCATAGCAATAGAAGTGAAATCTGGCTATTGTATTTTTACAGTACAGGAAACTGTCGACCTTCCCCAATATCATCACATTGAGGCTAAGATGAAAAGGTACTTTATCATGTAAAAACATTTAGATAAATTTTAAAAAGTCATGTGTTCAGAACTGCATAGACCCGAATGCAATTTGAGTACACAAGCTACTGACCTCAATCTCAGGTAGACCTAGTACAAACGGACACATACAAATACAGTACCTTTACACTCTTGATAATATTGTGAAGTAAGTATTTACTGGCCATTCATGAAACCACAGAGTAAAAGCCAGGCACAGTACAACATTGAGGAGCCTATGCAGGAATAGATAGACTGATAGTAGACCTCCAGTTACTTCACTGGCTGAAAAAAGGGCACACACATATTTGTTCCTTTTCTGTTAAAACGGTGCATATTAGTATCTTAAGGACCATGTGTGTACCTTGAAGGGAGTGCTATGTCACCTTTTTGAACCAAAATGTACCTCTAAGATAATATATATAAGGTGTTTTGTGGTTTCTGTTGATGCTGCAAAGGCTTTAACAGGAGTGTCTTACATTACTATACAATGACTGAATGGAATTGAGAAGGAGAAATCTAGCATCACGGGCAGAAATAAGAAAATAAGAACAATTAGAAAGATACTGCTTTGGATAAAAGTGACTGAGCCAAAGAAATAAGGACAAATAAAAAACAGATCTCATTGAGAGCTACATGTGTGCAGTCGGACAATATGACATTCGGGGCATTCTCCTTGAAACACAGTTGAAGTTAAAGACTTTGCCACTAAATAATGCACTTAATCTACAGTAGTTGAACACAGGAAAGTGCATTTTGTATGGAGAGAAGATGTGTTAGACAAGTCAGCGTGATGAGGATATCAACAACACATCTACAGTCTCACAGTAATGTTCCACAGAAATACAGGACTCAAAAGACAAAACCAAACCTGAGAAAATAATCTCTACAAATCAACAATGGCCCATCTTAATTCAGTGCATTGTTCCTTACACAGTCTGCAGCATTTAAAACAATACCTACAGAATGTTAAAAACACATCATACATTGATAACATGGTGCCCAAAAAGGTAAAAAGACACAATGACGTGGCCCTGCCAACAATGTCTTCTTCATGGAATGAAATAAAAAAAAAAAAAAGTAATATGGCGAAGTTGAAGGACATCGTACCTTCACTTACTTATGGTTTTGGTATCCTCATCTTTTGGACAGTCGGCGGTGTAATCAGACACCTCAATATAATACCGTGACGTATGTTTTAGCTGGAAGTCACTTTAAAATCGGTTCCACCAAATTTACTGTCCACGACAGAGCATTGGGCGTGTCGTTGGGTTGGATCACCCAGATAGTAAGTAAAGGTTTGGATTTGAAAGAAATACATTCTGATTTGAGCTAGATTGTGGGTACCATGCAATAAGTGTCCATGCAGATCGCCTCAGTTACTACTCTCTATGCAGTCAGATGCTACGGTACGAAACTCACTAGGAGACAAAAAAATGTTCGTATTGCATCCGGACTGAACTCACAACGTCCATACACAGGAGACAGCATCTTCAAGCAGATGTCTCAAAGCCGAAGGCCCTTTAGCGTCATCTCTGGATGACCTTTGCAGTGCCTTTACCCTCAGCGTCTGTTTTGAGATGTGACTGAGGCTGAGCCCTTCAATCTCTTTTCGTTTATCGCTCTGTTCCAGGGCCCCAAGGCTGTGTTTGGGTTCACCGCCGTAGCATACACATGGTCCTCGGAGGCTGAGGAATCATGTGGGCAACCTCTCAGCTTCTTCTAAAAGATGCGTAGAAATGAAAACATGAGGACAGCTGGAATTTCACCATCTCTAAGGTTAATGCTTCTGTAGCATGCATGGGCTTGACAACCCCAATTTTTTTAAGAAGATACAAAAGTAAGTGAGGTGAATGGCTGACCTGACGGTGACAGAGAGTTGTCCTCTCCTGTAGTGGCAAACTGCAGATCAGATCCCAGAGCAGCTATGGAGCTCCTGGGACGGATGCAGCGGTCACCTGAGAAACTTCTGCGGAGCAATGCCTGTAATAAAATAATTTAGGCTCATCAGTATCATATCTCCATGGTAATATCATCATATCAATAGGTGAATTTACAGCATACAGTATATACAGATGAACAGAATGTACAAATGTGCGCAGAAGGCCAAACGTGCATACATACAGGTGTGGAGATGTGTGCGGTAACATGCCTGCAGCCAGTGTACTACTCCGCCTTGATGATTTTTGGTCATAGCGAACCCTATGCTAGGGCACATGTTTGGACGTAGTCCAAGGCCTCGAGAGGTTACCTTACCTTGCGTGTCATGGGGCTGGTGGGGGCTGAGGCACTGCTGTAGAGGCTGAGGCTGGAGTTGGACCTGCTGACGGTCAAACCCTTAGAGGAGCCTCCTCCGGGAGACAAGTACTTCTCCTTGATCTTCAGGTTGGTCCGACCCTTTACTGTTGGTGACAAATGAAACAGGGATTGAATAGAAAGGGACTGACTCATGAGAAGGGCTCATTTGGCTCAATACCAGCCAGGGAGTGTTGTGTGTATGTGTAAATAAAAGGCCGGTCCCCAAAAAAAGCTGGGGAAAAAATATGGCAGAACTTCCAGAGAGGAATCTAAATTCATATAATATTTATAGCCTAAAATATCATTAAAATTACTAAAATATCACAAATATACCTTAGGTGAGTCAAGGGCTACGTGTTCTCTTTTGTTGAGGATAATAAAATCCCCAGCAATGATTAGAGGTTGGAGATTTTATGGTAGTTTTCTTAACTCACCTCTACAGGGGTCATTCTTGACCAGAAACTCATCCAGAGCTGTCCAGCCTCCTCCAACCCTCACCATCAGGGTGCTACGCAGGATCCGAACCATCCGCAACTGTTGGGAATCCCCAAACTGCAGCAAACAAAGCAGCATGGGCATTACTAGTCATCATATCTTCTTCTTCTTCTTCTATGTATTCCAAACAAACCGCTATTGCTGTTGCCGGAAATTTAAACTGCATCACTTCCTGGGCACCAGAAGAATTTTCCCAGGAAAGACCTACCCACCACCATGTGTTTAGAACAGCAGATGGAAAAGTTTTCATGAACTAAGGATAAGTTGAACCACTATTGGGTTATATCAATCAGATAGAGAGGAGCAAATGTTGCAGATTATTACTTAAAGTAACACTTTTCTGAAGTATGAAAACCACTCACCCTGTATCTGTTGGCACTTATTTGCTCCACCTCGAACCTCTTGGGACAGTTGCACTGGGACACCTGTCGACTCACCTGGAGGAGGCATGAGGATGAGGCAGTTTCTCACAATATGGATTTTTAAGCTGTGCTAAATTAATTGGTTGTTATGTTTCTTTACGTGCGCATTTTGTATACAGGTCCTACCTCTTCATTGATTTGGTCTGCATCCAGCGTTTTCCTGTAGGGATCTCTGCTAGGGTGGAGCGCACTCACAAACTCGTAGTAATCGATGAAGCCATCGCCGTTCATGTCGAAGATGTTTGCCACGGCATTCATCTCCAATGAGTTGGTGGGAAATTCTACAACAGAGATGCAGAGAAGCGCAACACAGCTCTGATTTCCATTTATTTTTCATTTTGCCAAAGCAATTTGTCATCATTACTTTTATTTTGAAAAGTAAACGGTAAGCAATGGAAATATGCCAGCAAAATATCGACGTAGTGTTACATTTTTCATTATTTATTTCATTGGCCTTCATCGTCTTGAAGTGTTGAAACGATGAACAGTGAGCGATTCTTACTAGAAGCGAGGACATTATCGACGAACTCCTTCTGGCTGATGCGTCCATCCTGGTCCCGGTCGATGCTGCGAAACACGTCTAAGATCCGAGACTTCAAATGACTAATCCACTGCATGTAACGCTTACGCCAATCATTGAAGTCGAAGTTTGCAAACTCTTCCATCTGTCCAGAAATATATATAATGTCAAAACATCACCTTTTATCAAGCTAAATTGTTGGCAAAACATGTTGGCATTGTAACACATTGACATTTTCAGTGACGTATTAAAAGGGACGATAACCTCTTTGAGCGTTTGCTGGTGTTGCTCCAGACGGTTTTGTCTCGCCACAGCCAGGAGCCAGAGTTTCTGCCAGTGGCTGACCAGCTGACTGAGCTGTGGGGTCTGGGGGTCAAGGTGCTCCAGGGGGAGTGGTGCAGCAGGCTGGAGCTTCAGAGTGCTCCTTCTCTCTGGGTGGACAAAAACAGGGAGATGGACATATGAATCGACTCAGTGAACTAAACATCATTATGGCTTTGTGGAATACTCAATTCTGATTGGCCGATGATACCCGATGAAGGCATTCTGAGGTCTGTTATTTCAGCTGTTTCACATCTAATCATTACAGTCAAGAATTTTGTTGATTTTGTTGAATTATAATCAAGTTAGCTGCTGCTTTTTGGCTGAAGCTTGTAAATTACTTGAAATAAAATAACTTGAAATCAATATTTTGTGTCAAATGATTAATGTCTTTGGTAAGCAGCCATGCGCACCCTGTCAAGGCTTATCCCAGTAATGACTGCTGTTCATTATCCCTTCCTACCATGTATTATACTGTTGAACCTAAGTCCATGTTGACTTACTTGTGAGGGGCCTCTTGCTGGGGGAAACGTGCTGTTTGGAGATGCTCTTGCGTTTGCATGATTTTGTAGCATGCTCTACCTCCGGCAGCTTTTTGTTCAACTCCTCCATGAACACCTGTAGGAATGATCAGTGACGTCTGGTTACAGTAGAATCCCTTACATAGCTTCTGTTAGTGGTTTTAAGCTCATTGTAACACTAATTATAATTGCACGTCTTTTACATGACTCAGAGTACAGTGAAACCCACATTGTACATTTTCGTCATGCTTATGCCATACCATGTGCTGCTCTATCAGTTCCAGGTTGTGCTCCGTGGTCTCAGGCAGTGGCTCTTGGTCCCTGAGTTGGAGGGCCTCCTCTGCTGAGGAGATCCAGTCCAGAAGCCTCTGTACTTCCTCCCTCTCTGCCTCCAGCGCTGACAAGCTGGCCTGGATCCTCTGGCCCTGCTGCTGGGCCCACGTCCGAACCTGACTCGGAAAACAGGGAAGGGAACGCGTCAGTCGCGTATGGATTCTCTCAAATCTTGGCATCACACGCAGTTAAGGTTATATGAACTGCTCAAGGTACCGCAACAGTTTCTTCCCAATGGCAATCACCCACCTCAAACAAACAAATGGATACTGATCTATAGTAGATATATAAGCTACTCAGGCTATTTATCAAGTTAGTAGTATTTTGCACGTATGTCATTTGTTCATATTTTGCTTATTGTTTTGCTTATAAGAAACAGTGTTAGCAGTCTGATATGCCAACATGTCCGATATGCTGACGTGAGCCACCGTCTACCCCAATGCACTGCACATTTTTTAGAGTCAGCTAACTCAGACAGCACAGGATTTGTAAGGAAAATCTTGATTATATGAAATACCTATGTATTTGTAAGTGTTATGTACTTCAGGCTGTGTAGGCCTCAGAATGAACAATAGCATTGCTGTGTGAGTGGATTTTAACCATGAGACAGGAACTGGCTGAAGTCAGTAAGATAAGGAGTGACAGTGGTAAAAAGTAGTCTGTTTCCTACACAAAACACGGGTTGTTTAGCATTAGAGAGCCATGTGTAAACTGCCAGGAAACAGACAAAGCAGAAGAAGAAGAAGAACTCCTTTTGACCAATGGTTTTGGTCATCGTAACACTGTATAAAAGCCAGGGAAAGGAGTACCTGGTTAGAACTGGGGTTGACATGGTTCATGTAACACGCTGATGCCACTTCTCTGGAAGCTTCCATTAAGTTGATTCATCACATTTCAAGACCCTGACTTAGTGGTTATTTTCTCAGAGGTTTAGCACCCTCAGCAGTGTATTGCAGATTTCCACGACAGATTGTTAAATGTGTTGCATGTTTATTATGCAGGTACAAGAGCACACTCGCCTCCTCATAGCGGGTCTTGGTGACACCGATCCAAGATTTGAGGGTGATTATGGAGTCTGGATGACAGGAGGACAGGAGCTCCTCACCCAGGCATCTGATGTTCTCTAGCTCCATCTCCTGGGACTGCAAGGCACGCATCGACTCCTGCACAGAGGGGTGGAGAAATGAAAGGTTACGCAGCCTTTTAATCACACACACTCAACAGGCTGACCTAGGTTCAGGCCAGATACTGAATCCCTAGTAGTGAAGCGGCACATTGTACTGACCTCATGCTGTCGGCGGAAGGCAAGTAAGCCTTCCTCCTCTTCAGGTACTACCCCGTATTTCAGTACTCTCTCCGCCTCCGTCAGGCGCTCCATGAAAGAGTGGACGAGACCATC
This sequence comes from Monocentris japonica, assembly GCA_900323365.1. Lineage (NCBI taxonomy): Eukaryota > Metazoa > Chordata > Actinopteri > Trachichthyiformes > Monocentridae > Monocentris > Monocentris japonica. Next base: position 81,185 of record OOFE01009467.1, on the reverse strand, counting down.
AAACTTTTCAGCCTGGTGAGAGCAAAGATTGAGATGGGTAAGAATCAGGGTTGGACCTATATATTTATTGTCTATCTTTTATTAGAAATCCAAATCAATCCAAAAATATCAGTATCGGTTATCGGCCTTCAAAAACCCATATCAGTCTAACCCATAGGAACATTGGGAATTTTATGAATTTAAGTAACATAAATGCTACTTGAAGATGAAAATTTATACGTTTTTGTGACATTTAAGTTGGAGACTTACCTGCTGAAATGCTGCCTCCAGCCTGTCCTGCTTGGTGACTGACAGTTTGCACACAGCCTCCCAGCGACCCTCTAGTTCATCCATCTGCTCCTGCAGCCAGTGGGCATCAGCTGTGCTGCTCCTGGTCAGATCCCTTACCGAGCGCTTCAGTGTCCTAATGCACCCTGCTCGCTTCCCCAGCTCCTTTTGGAAAGCCTGAGAGAAAGAGACAAATCAAAGTATTTTTCGTAAAAAAAAAAAAAAAAAAAAACTGACATAATGCATCAGCTGAGATATTGTGAGTTATCAGTGAAACACATGCAAATGCATAATGTGTACCTTGTGTTTGTCTATCAGATTGTTGACCATGTCTTTGTCTCCACCCACAGGAACGTCCTCAGCTAGCTGCGGCTCTGCCCTATACAGCCAGTCATTCAGTGCCTGGAGAGCATCAGTGAATCTGCCTGAAAACAGCAACGCCTCCTCCAGTTTATGTTGCCTGAGAGAAAGAAAGTCACATGTAACATTGATTACATTTTGATTTTTTTTTTGCCTTTGGGTGTGTACCTCCTGTAATTGAGTTCCATACCTCTCCATAGACTTCCCACTGATGGTATCCCATGCATCTTTGAGTTCAGCCAGCAGGTTTTCCAGGTGCTGCCTGTCTTGGCCGGTCTGAGCTCTCTCATGGAGGCTGCGACCATTCTTCAGCGTGGCGTCATACATGGGCCTCTTTGACCTCAAGAGTTTCTGGAACTCCTGATCACATAAAATAAGTGATTCGTCAGTAAAGGCACTCTCATGAACATACAGTATATCACATGACCGAGGGCGGTCCATTTTAACGCCTACCACACCTTCTGTTCAGTCAGTTGCTGTTTGATCTCCTCATGGGTCACAGCGATCTCTTTATGCGTGTCCAAGGTTTGTTCTACCTCGGTCATCCAGTCCACTAGCAAGCGCCAAGATTCGGTGAACTGAAATACAAGAAAATAGAACATCATTTTATACAAGTCACACTAAAACTTCTGATATAGTTTTAGAGTCTGAGAACACCAGAGAAGCTTTAAATTTGCTATACATTTGGATATAGTTGCAGCCATACCTGTTTGGCATTCTTTTTGACCTCTTCCAGTATCCTGCCTCTCTCTGCAGTGTGCTGGTGGAGCTTTTTGTAACGGTCCTGGACAGCCATGATTAGGTTCTGAATCACATCACAGTCTTCCTTCCTGCTCAGTTCTGTCAGTCTGCAGCCTGCGTTCGCCACCGAGGTCTTCTTCTCGCCGTAGCAGTTCACCTCACCGACCAGCATCTGTACAGATGAAAGTATTGCTTCTACCAAATAGAAATACTTCCAAATCTGTGAGAAAATCAGGATCTGAGGCTGATAGAAAGACAGTGTCCATGCATGGAGGCTACAGGCACTAGATATAAAAAGACCTACCCTGTGATCCTGCAGCTGGGTACAAGCTGTGTCCAGAACAAAGCTGGGAGGAGGAAGAAGCCTGATGGACTCTTCACACTTAGCCATCTTAATAAGAAGTTCCTGGACATTACTGTGGAACTCCTTGGCTAGGCTCAGTCCTTCTGTAAGCTTTGCCTGTGGGAACAGAAAGATGTCGATATGATGATATAGTCATGATAAATTTGCAAATCGGTACCACCAAAAGAGGTAATACATGATGATAATGAAAGGTGTAATCACCTTGCGCTCCTGGACCTTGCTGGAAACAGATGCCCATTTCTGTTCCAGAATACACAGGCTGTGTTCGGTGTTGGAGCCCCGAGCAACGTTGCTGCTTTCCAGCATCCTCTGGATGGAATTCTTCAAATCTGTGTAGGTATGAAGCTTTGACTCCATCTCGTTACACAATTCCTGTCGTGGGGCGCAGGGAGAAAAATCATGGTTTGGGGTACAACTTTTCTGTTTATAAAAGTGTTTCAGGTTCTGTCTTGCTGAGAATTCAAATTAGAAATGAGACACTAAAGATATCAATCCATGCCCCTAAAAAAATCCCTTGCCTATCGTGTTAAATGGGCTGGTTGGTCTTACCAAATGTACATTGAGCCTCTCATTGGCAGAGTCAGGCATCCCCCACATAGTCTTGATGGAGGACAGTCTCAGGTCGGTGTTCTCCAGCCACTGCAGAAGATCCTGAATCTCCATCATCACATCTTGCACCTGTGGTAACAACAATACATCAATCAAGATTTAAGGACTGACATAAATAAGTGTAATGAAAAATGTTAAGATATAGCAAGTGACAAACCTTGCCAAACCGAATTGACGCCCATGTATGCTGAGCTTTCCCAACAATATATATTTTCTTTTTTTTCCCTTTCAGGCAATGACCACAAGAGGGCACCATGGCACAATGATAATAAGGTATAACATATTACATTATTATATGAATCAATGCAATACATCAGCTTGTATTACTCTATTGACCAATAGTACTGTGTTAACTCTCATTGCATAAGAGGCTTTTATTTTGTCTCGTCTTCCTCTTCTCACCTGACTGAGGTTGTTCTCCAGCTCCAGCAGCCTGCGTTCGGTCTCACAGCGGACAAACTCCCAGCGTTCGTTGAGCTGCTCCAGCCGAGACTGCAGGCCGTGGGGGCTGTCCCCAGACCCGACCTCCAGCAGCCCCTTGCCAGCCAGGTTCAGAGACTCCACTGTTCGAACATGGGACATGACGTCATTACGCAGGACCTGGGGGTGGAGAGCACAGCGGTGATTCATCATGGTATCAATTCAAATCTCTGTTGCTCGAAGGAGTTCAAAATTGAGCATGTTTTCAGTGTGTCTTAGTCGGGACAATAGTCACTGTCATTCACACTTTTAACAGAAGAGACAGACATAGAAATTTAGACGCATCATTCACCTATTCCTATCCATGTCTGTATTCTGATTCAGTGAACAACAGGCTGTACATACTTGGTACTCTCTTAGTCCTCTATATCTGACATCTATGACCCTCTTAGGTGGCCTGCATTAGTAAGAATCAATATATATTCTAGGCAGAACCACTTTGGAGACCCAGATGTGTCCTTGGTCAATTAAACTCTACCATTCACTACAGTCTGATGTTTCTAGTCATGGCTTGACTGCCTTCTGAGGCCTTCAGTATCTGATTGAGCTCCACCTCTGTGTTACATCTGTCTCCACAGCCCTGTAAAGGAAGAAGGACAGGAAGTGTTAATTACTGTAAGTTAATGTAATTATGTCGCCACCAACCTTGTGTTTGGCCAACTCTATCTCACAGGCCTGCAGGTCGATGCTGATGTGCTGCCTGCCCTGCATTTGGTCAGCAGTCCGGGAGAGCCATGTGTGCAGCTCGTCCAGCGTGTTTTGAAACTGACCCAGGCCCAGCAGAGCACACTCCAGTTGATGCTGCGAAACACAATATGGATTAACGGCCCGCTTGAATTTTTTAAAATATTTTTAATATTTCCTATTATATTGAGGGACGCTACAGTAAAACATTTTTGTACAAATTTTGTACATTCCAGCAAGAACTTTATCATTTGAGCTGAAGTAGAAGCTGTGTCAAGGCTTGGATTTGGCCCATGTTTTTAAGGCCAATGTGGTCAAAAATGACAAAATCTCACCTGTCTGTTGACGGTCTCTGACTCCAGGCTGTCCCAGCGCTGTCTGAAGTCACACAGCGGTGACACCGAGCCCGAACGCTCCGAGCCTGGGGACAGCCTGCACACGAAGCGATGGTTCAGGCTCTCTATCTCTATCTTCTTCTGGTAGAGTTCTCTCTTAAACTCCTGGAGAATAAAGAATAAAGAGCGACTCCTTTTTAGAATCACCTTCAACTAACAGTTTTGATTAGTCTCAGTGCTTGGCTATGGGCAGTAATAACTTCAGTGTATGGACCCACCTTGAGATCACATAGCTGCTCTTTGACTGATTCCAGGTCAGTTCCTACCATGAACTCCTCAGTAGACCTCAGCTCAGCTGACTTCAACCACTCAAAAAGACCCTATTACAAAAGAAAAGAACACAAAAGCATAACAAATTGTGTGTGAATTGCCTGTTTGATACACTCAGATGTACATTCTTGCTGTGTTATGTGGTCGTAACATTGAAGCAACTTTTGTTCTAAATAGTTCAACATATAACCCTGCTGATATGTGCAGCTGGATACATTTCATCTAGTTTTCTCTTGATACTGTCTCGCACAGTTCACACGATCAAGCTCATTTGTTTCCCATTGGCAATGGACTGCATATTTTGTCAGTCACTCCTCAGAAAAGCTGTAGGGAGTGAGAGTCTGATTTTTGCCAGTGCAAAGCAGTAAAAAAACAGGCTTGTGTTTGGCAGAATGCCACGACACTGCTGGAGCCAGACAGTAGTGGCCAAACTGTGCTGACTGCTCTGGTTATGACATTTAAAATGTGTTACCACCAACTCAACTCACACACATACATGAACACATATTCAAGTATATGTACACACACATACATACACATACACATACACACACATATACACACACACACACACACACACACACACACACACACATGCACACACACACACACACATACCTGCATAGTGTCCTGATAATGTAGGGCCATCTGCAACGACTCTTCCAGCTTTTTGTGACACTCATTCCAGAGTTTGCTCAAGTTGTTCCATGTGCAATAGAGCTTTAAGACAGGAAATACAGAGAGTTCACATAGTTTACCAGGATAACTAACTCAAGATAATGTTTTACAATCTAATTTCAAAGCTAACCTCATCTAGGCTCTTTGTGACATCTGGTTTGTCTGTGTCACCACATGCCGACATCAAGTCCATTCCGACAATGCCAAGAGTGTCCAGATCTCCCTGCAGACTGTCAATGTCTTCCCTGAGAGTCTGTGGGGTGAGAGATGTTAACAGGTTATATTAAGTGTCATGATCTGGGGGAAAAGGATGTGTAGTCTGTATAGTTCCTTCAACAGCTTCCCCACCAACCTGCATAGTTTCCAGGCTCTGGCGGATGGTCTCAGAGTCAGTCCGACTGGCATTGAGATCCAAAAGCGCCTGCTGAGCATCATTGAGTGCAGCTGTGAGATCACTGACATCGCTCCAGAACTTGAGGGCAAGATCCAGGAGTTTGAGTAGCCAGCTTTCCCTCCCCTGGGCCTGAGTGTGGGTCTCATCCCACAGCTGGGAGAGGCTGGACACTCGCTCCTGGATGGCTGGAGGGGCAAAAAGGAGATCATCAAAGTGAAATTGCTGAGAATCTGCTATTTACCTACACGTTATCTGCATCGTTTTAAAGGAATAATTTCCTTAAAGATTTACCACTCAAACAAATGGAACCATCTTCGAGAAGATTGGCAGCTTCTACTGGCCTCACTGTACACACTCACTCACTGTATTTTACACTGTAAACAGGGTCAGATTTCTTTACGGCACAAAGGGAGATTGTTTTATGGCACAAAACAGGAAGAGGGCGCTGTTCTTCCAGCACAAATGGAGCTAAAGCTAAAGGGTTTCTCGCAATGGTAAATGATGGAAGGAGTGAAAAGCCGATGGAAAAATCATTTCCAACATGTTTATCCTCTTCAGTAAAGACAAAGACATCAGGGAGGGGGTGGGGGGGACCAATGTGTCCCAATTCTTTTAACAATGATATATCCATGTTTAAAAATGCTGCACATAATACCCTAGACAATACATGGTCATTAGCATAGCTAGGTTACTTTCCCCAATAGAAAACGATAACTGGTACATGTCTGAATGTACCTGTACCAATGGAGCCATCACCAGCTGCCTGTGTGTTAGCCAGCAGCTCATCTGCCTGTGTCTTTACACTGCTGAGGCCCAGCTCCAGCTTGGTGAGCTCCAACAGGGTGTGCTTGTTGTCCTGCAGCTGTTCCTGGATCCTCGGGGTGAGGCCTTGGAGGGAGGTGGGGCTCTGTATGCGACTGCACAGGCGGTCCAGACTCTCTCTGATGAGGGTCATCCTCTCATTCAGCTACAGGCACAAGAGATGATACGAAGTCATTTGTGTGTGTGTGTGTGTGTTAGGGTTAAACTGATACCAATATTTTGTGCAGATCTTGGCATATCTTTCCAATAAAATAAAGGATTCAGTGTTTGCATTTTACTCTTGGCATGGTGGTAAAGCCAGTGAAACAGCATTCAGGCCATCATGGGACACTCCACTGAAGGTCATACTAATGAAGTTCTTTAGGTATTTTATGCATCATTAAAGCTTTATTACCTGTGTGTATCGTGGCAGGGACTCCTCAAGTAGATTGGCAGCCTCTCGGACCCGGTCTCTGATGGCTCTATGCTGCTCTTCGGCTTCTGTGGCCCTGCGACAGAACTCGTCCCCCTGATTGGGGTTTAGCTCTGACAGCCGTTTGGCCAGAGAGCACAACCGGGCAATCAAGGGTCTGTGTTCCGCTATAGACTCCCTCAGACCCTTGGAGCAGGAGACAGGAAAAGAAGGGATTAATAATAAGGTAATAATAAGGATAATAGGATAATAAGGATACTAGAAAGGTTGGTTATCCCCTTTCAGCAGTTTGGAGAAAGTAATGAGATGTGATCTCACTACTTGAACATCTCTGAGAAACAATAAAACTGCAGAGGAAGGTTGAAAAAGTCACATTGTCTCACTTTTCATGAAATACCTGACCAAATAGAAATGCCATTATAAATTGGTGGGAAAGCACCCTTGTCAGGAAGTAGATAACATGAATGAACTGAACCATATTACTTGAACAGAACAGTTCTTTTTTTGCCCAGAGGAACATGGTGTCAAGCTCTGAAGTATAAAGGAGCTTCATTGTAGAACTGGACAAAAAGGGACCTAAAAAAACAGAAAAGCTGGCACACTGGCAGATCTCCTGTACCTGTAAGAGGTCTTGCTGTTCCCGAAAGGCTTCGTAGCTAATGGTACTCAGGGAGAGCTGGCCAATGATGGTTTCGGTTTCTTCTAACCACGGCGAAACCTCAGCAAGGCCCTCTGAGAACTGCAGGAGAAGCGACTGAGCGTGCTCAAGCTGCAGGACCACGTGGGAATTGGTGGCTGAGGTGCTGTTGCATTGTTCCTGCAAGGCCTCTAACGGGGTCTACGTGGAGAGTTGACAGTCAAATAAAGACTTCTGAAATTATGTTTACCGAGCTCAATAGAATGGTCTCATGAAATGCAATGTTTAGCGTACCTGCAGGTCACCTGTTTCCCCTTCATCACTGTATGTTAGCAAGATTTCAGCAATCTTCACCATCTTCTCAATGTTGAACCTGTGTTGAAGAATCTCCACAGCCAAAATCTATTCAGGAGATGAAATTAACATTTTAAAATGAATTCACATCACTCAACACACAGATTACTCACAAACCTTGACACAGATCATACACATATTGACTCTTTGAATTCTAAGAGGGAAGGAATTTTTCTCAGAGTGTCCTGACCTTCTGCTCATACAGTTGCTCTGATATGAGCTCTGGGTCCAGAGTAATGGCCTTCAGCTTTTCAAGACTCAGGGCTGTGTCTCTGAACCACACCATCTCTTTCACCACTGCTTGTTCCAGCTGATAAAAATGCACATACACACTCATGTTAGCATGCTAACATTATCCCTGTTCAAATCACATGCAAACAACAAAGAAATCTAATGACACTTGCAATGAGAGCAAACCTTTCTCACTCTGATCAAACAAGATAAGATTAAACGTTTTTTTAATTGCATGTATTTTACAGCTTATAAACATGATGATGATGATGTGGTGTGGCTGTAGATCCATTCTGTAACATTATAAGTCTGATAGTCTGATAAGGTATATTAGGTAGATAGCCTTCTATTAGGCACATTACCCTCTGTCTCTCAGCAGCACATAATACTGCATCTCCAGCATGTGTCTGAGCCCCTGCAGCCCCCAGCAGCTCTCTCTCTATGCGGCCCAGCCACAGGTGGAGGTCCTCCTGGCTGGAGGTACAGCGACTAGAGGCCTCCAGGGCCTGCTCCAGCCTCTGCAGCACATCCAGACTGCTCAGACTCAGCACAGAGCAACGGATCCGCAGGGCATCCGTCTTCTCCTGCACCTGCTGGGCCTCCTCGTCTGAAACAAGCCCACAGTGGCATGAAATTATGACCAAATTGTCTAAATGCTGATTCTGAGGGTTTTCCACCCTGCCAAGAATAAAAAAACATAGGCGTGAAAACGGTACATATTAATATTATGTTATACAGTAGATGTTACCTGAACTTGCTGCCATAAGATCATGACTTGACTGCTGCACTTTCCCTAGCTCAGCCGTTTTGACTTGAATTTCTTTGACGACGGCCTGAACGATAAGACGGAAATTATTTCTGTGCACACACAACACAAAGCGTTTTTAGTGCGTGCATGCAGTTGAATCATTCCAACCTTGGCCCTGTCTGTAGCCTCCGGGAGATGTAGCATCGCTTTCTCAGCGTTTCGTAGCTCCGCTAGGACCTGCTCCACAGATATCAGCCATTGCTGCAGGCTATCTACCCTTTCCTGGAAGAGCTGGGCCCTGGGCAGAATGAGCTCCAGACTCGCCCTCCTGCCAACAACATTCACAGCAAACATTTCTATTGCCATTTACAAGCTCCTACAGTTGAAATTGGCCTTGATTATAAAAGCACTCATAATCCCCATCACACACATTAAACATGTACTTTTACAACATGGACTTCCTCTCATTATGTACAGTACATGCAAAGTAATAGAAATGAAATATGTGAAATTTATAACTCTGTAGTTGGATAAGTTATGTATCATGTGGTAGGCCTTGCCAAGTGAAATGTGGCATTGCCAGTGGACGTGCTGACCTCTGCTCTGCCTCCCGCAGTAAGGCCTCCCATTTCTGTTTGAGGGTGGAGAGCCTGACCTTTGCCCGTTCCCCCTCCTCTCCTGGGTGGGCCTCCACCAGCCGAGGACCATCCAACATCATAGCCTCCATACTCTGCCTCCGGTCTGCTAGGAGGCGCTGCAGGAGCTGTGAGACAACGAAAGCACTCATGTAAAGCCGTGATTGGCAATATAAGGCTCACTGTTAAACTCTAATCAGAACTATTCCAATTTGATTATCATGCTTGCGCCTGTTTAACAAAGGAATGCATATGATAAAAATGTTGAAGCATTCACAGACACAGTCTTTTACCAATACACAGGATATGATGTTGCAATCCTTTGTGTTATAATCCAGGGTGATCATTCAAACAGAAGCCCAATTTAGATGTCAGAAAGAATGATGCACTATCACACAAATGGTGACTATAGAGGACATCAGGCTACGCCATCATAAATGTACAGGACCATCAGACAGACAGCACCATTCACTGGCCACCTAATCTAAATGCTACAGGGTTGAGTGTGTGAGTGCAGGTATGTCATTGGGGTTATCAAGTGGGCTACCACGGTTGCCTACTCTCTACCTAAGCTTAGGCTAACTCCTAGTTCCCAACATTACTCAAAAATGCCTAAACTTTTATTGATTTCAACAAAAATAATCTAATGGGATGAAGCCAGAAGTTTCTGTGGCCCACTCAGCAGATAAAAAAACTCTATTGAGTCATAACACTGAGTTCTCATTGGTATTAGTGAAAATATTCAACCTATATTTGAGGTCTAATTTCAGTGAAGTTTCATTGCTTGCGGTGAGAATTAACATTTATCTGTGCCCTTTTTCTACCTTTGTGTCAGCATGGAGAAAAGCCCTGTCTCATGTGTCAGGCTCACATTATTAAGAGGCAGGCAGGTTTCACCTCGTCCAAAGAGCTCACAATGGGTGCTGTTTACAACTGAGAGGTGAAAGACTTCTCTGCTCTTTTCATACCCTCAGGAAATGTTCACAAAGACATAGTGGAGCTCATTGTGGCCATGAACATCACCTATTCACCACTGAATATAGCAGAGTTCATATCATAAAGGGAGCACTTGAACACATGACCTCGGCATCATTTTCTATAGGTACATCTTTCTGGTGTATCCCTACACAGTTAGTACTTTTTTTTTGGAACAACTGAGAATTGAGGTAATGGTAACAACACACCTTTTGTTCTTGTAGCTGAGCTTTCACCACTTTGACCTCTGAGGACGGGGGTTTCTGATTGGCTGTGAGTTCCTCTATCTCACAGACCCATATAAGCAACGCCTCCAAGTTTTGGAGAAAGGTCTCTGAATCTGTAGACTCTTCCCTCAATGTCAAGGCGGATCTCGTTCCCTTGGTAAGGAGACAGAACACAATACAAAAATAGAGACTACAGTATGAATGCATGGAAATAGGGGAATCATTTCACGTGGAATGTAATGAGCTCTGGTCTTGCATTGAAAAATAAGACAAGAGTTTAAAAGGGTTAGGCATACCCTCCACCTGTCCAGGCTGGAATCCTGGTCTGAGCTAGAGTGCCCATCACTTTGGAGCTGTAAAATAAAAACAACCGTTTGGCATTTTTGAACCATGTCATACAGACAAAGCAACATTGCTGGTGAAGAGAGTGACTAGGGTGACAATGTTAAGCTCTGATGATCAAAGAAAGAATGAAATGGATAGAGAGAAGAGATTTGGGTTGGCTGGAAATTTATGTGGTTTTTATTGACCTCGGCAAGTTCCTCAGCGACTCCATTCAGGACCCTGACAGTTCTGGTGACTATGGGGTCCCCTTTTTCTCCAGACGGATACTCCGTCACCTCCACAATTTCCGTCACAACTGTCTCTGTCACCTCTGTCACCTCTGTGACCTCGCGTGACGCCAGGGTCTTCCAGGACCAGGGGCTTCCTTCTCGAGAGTCCCTCCTCTGGAAGCTGGCCCTTCTCTCTGAGGAGCCCTTATCAGGCTGAGCCAGGGGGGACCTGCCGAACTCTGGAGGCACTGTCCTCCTGGTTAGTGTCCCATTTCGAGAAGGGGTGCCGTGCCAGGCGTTATCCAGAGTGCTGGTGCTCCTGATGGTAGGGGCAGGGGAGCTGCGAAGGGGTTTGTCCGAGCTTGGGGTGCGAACTGCCTCCTCCCTCTCTTTATCCATTTCCTGTGCCTCCTTCTCTCTCTCCGCCTCTCTCTCCTTGTTGGCATCCTCCCTGGCTTTGTCTCTGACTGCCTCTTCTCTTTTGGCCTCTCCATGATGCTCGGGCGGCTGCCACTCTCTCCGTCGTTGGTAGCACTCCTTCAGGAAGTCCTCGTCCGTCCTCACATGCTTGGACTTCTGGCCCAGGCAGCTGGGCCGGCTGATGAGGTTACCCATAATCCTTCAGCCCAGAGGCTAGTGAGGTAATAGGTGAAGGAAGGCCCCTCGGCCATGCATGCAGAAGATCCTTCAGCTGCCTAGAATAAGACAAGGGTGCTCTGGGTCATCATGCGTGTAAAATTGCTTCCTTTTTAAATTAACAACCCAAAACAGATACCAGCACTGTTCTTTGTTTTCTAAAAGCACTTTCCCACTTTACATTCACTCAGTACTGCCACAACTTATACAAAAGATCGATAATAAGGAAAAATGAAACCAATCTCTATCCTTTAACCCTATCCTTTATTTACCAATCATTTGCCCCAATGCTGTCCTTTCCTTGGCATTGAAAAACCATGGAGAACTACAGCAGAGACAGTTGGCCAGGATACCCCCTGTCTCTTTGTCCTCCTTAAGACCACATGCACAGATGCTCCCCTCTATCTCAGATCACTCACTGAAATATTCTGGGTATAGAAATCTATCTGACAGGCTTGTCAGGCATCCCACTGTTGAGCCTGGCACCCAGAACCGGTGGCACCCAGCCAGCGCTGTCTCCAACTCAGCCTGGACCAGTCCTGGGAAACCCGTTGAGGATCTTATCAAATATGACAGCCATAAAAACAATGAAAAACCAATTCTGTCATCAACAAAATGTTGTTTCGGATCTTCACTATTAGCTAACGTTAACAAGGTAGCAACGAGGATGTAGTGGAGGGTAAACCCACCTAAACCTTCTTATTTGTGAATTACAGCCACCCTTTTAGCTTTCATATATCGTAATATGTTAAATCATAATACACAATATAGTAAGTAGTATCAAAATGATGTAAGTAAAAACATAATTGATTTTTTTTTAATGGTCTTTATAATGATCACCAACAGGAGGTCATAGCTTACCTATTTTCTTTATTTATCACTACATTATTCAGTAGCGTTTTACTTATCCATCAATTAAAGATTCTCATCATTCGACCAAAATTGCTATCTTCAACTCAAAAGTGTCTTCTAAAAATCATTGACAGTGACAGTTTCAACCTGTGTCAGCCTGTCTGCCATCCCCCTCCTCAGCTCAGTGGCTACATTGTTTTGACAGAAGGGTTAAAGGTGAACGTAATTATCTTAGGCCTAGGAGAGCTGAGGTGAGCCCATCAAGCGATCACAGGGAGGGTGCCTGTTGAGGCTGGGTCCTCCCTCTGAGGCTGGGCTGGATTAGTCCATTCAAATTTGCACAGGTCACCCGGGGTCACGCCTGGCCACTGCTGATCCGTGGGGGGGGGGCAATACGGGTCATCAAAGGGGGAAATTGGGAAGTTGGCTCCTCAACCTACTGAGAGGAGTTTTTTTCTGGCTTGATGGAGCAGAAGAAGGTAGATTTACAGTGATGTGTCTGTCTGTGTTGCTCATCAGTTTTAGTTACAGTGGACATACAGTAGTATGGCGGCAAGTTACGGTCATGCTGTAGGCAGAGACAATTATGCTGCATGGATAACTAAAGCCTTTAATCTTTGCCAGAGGTTAGACACAAAGAAAGTCTGCAGCCAAGCAGAAACAGCATTACTGTGCTACTGTCAGCAATTTTCATTCCTTATTCCTATCAAATCTCATGTGTGTGTCTCACAACTATGAAACTAATTAGAACCAAGATATACTGCGGCCTTTAACTAAACAAGGGCCCAAAATGACCTAGTTTGATTAGATGCCTCCATGTGCATTAGGCTAGTAAATTACCATGATTGTGCACGTCTCTGAAGAGCAGATGAGGCAGTCATGGGATCCACAGGGGAGTACACAGTCAGATCAGAGAGTGGTGCCCAGACAAAGCCCCAGCCCCAAGATCAATGATTACCCAGTTAGCTAAGATCACTGCCCAGCGGTCTCCCGAGGAGGGCAGAGAGAGTGTCTGTGGCTGTGTCCAAATGGGTTAACAATTCAAGACCAAGGGTGTGCCGTGTCTGGTTACTGCATGTGTGGTCGTTGTACCAAATCACGTGGCCGCTAATACAATGATCTTCCAGCACTGTAGGTGGAGACCAACTGACGAGTTTCATTACACATGCTGCAATATCAGTGCAATGCCATCTAAAACAAATAGGCAAATATGATTTTTTTTAATAGACTGGACCAATCAGACAGAGGCAAACACCAAACATTTGAAGAAGGTGACTGGATCGTTTTTATAGCCAGGTTTCTGCCCTTATGCCAAGGAATAGAACAATGCCATGACCTACATTATTCTACAACCAAAACAAACCAGAAAAACCCTCTCAACGTGACTCAAAACTGTTATGCACGCCCTCTGTGTGTCGACATTATCAAACCAGGCAGCCAGACAACCGATCCTCCATTTAACCCATAGCACAGATGACCCAGCCATCCCACCACTTAACCTGTTTTTGAAATGGCACTTGATTCAGCCCAGCCCTTTCACTGCTCTCAGCAGTGATTTATGATACATGACTGCAGTCCATTTCCTGATGAATCTGATTACAGTCATGACATAAGGGCTTCTCTATGGTAATGTTAACAGAGATACGGAATGCAAAAATGTTTTTGTCTGAAAAAAAGTAAATATTTCCCTTCACATTCTTATCTACTAATTTGTGAAAGCCTGTGCATATGTGTCTACATGTGAACACAGCCTGTTATGAGCAACACCACACACACCAACATACTGTACAAAAGACAGAGCTTATGTTTTGCTTCTAATGACCCATTTAGATGATGCAAGGAGCATACATTGGTCGCAGACATTGGTTCAATTAGCAGCTGAACAATAACCATCAATCACAACAGTGGAGAGCCATGTTGTTGGGTGAGTCTCCATTCAGGGACGTGCTAAGGTACTAATCATGGTAGTGGTCCCTAATCAAGGATGGCAGCTGTGCATTCACCCATGAGACTCATAACATCTTAGGTGGATAGTGAGCAAGGTCACACGTTCCTTGCAAGGACACTCTTCTCTAAGCATGCAACAAATAAGAATATTGCATGAAGTCAATCTTCAGCATGGTTTTGGCAAAATTAATAAAATTACTACCAATTACCAATTACTACCAAAAACTACCAATAAAATGTTTGTAATCTCAACATTCCAAAAATATATTGATACAAACATTCGCGTAGGATTATATCCAATTTTAGTTCCTTCATTTTCACCAAATAACATCCATTTTCAAAATCTCTATCTCATCTTATCGCTAAAAATACAGCATAAAGCAATATGTGCTGACAATACAGCATACTTACAAAAAAGTGATCCATTCACACTGATGGAGTTTCTATTGGAACACTGTCCCTAGTGCAGAGAACACCTCAGTCACAACTCCTCTACATTGTCACATGGCTTTGTGCTTAAACCACGGACCAGCAAAAACTCCAAAACCCCCAAAAAACCCTTTCTAAGCCAATCCCGGCCTACTGGCAGTTTTTGGCGGTTTGAGGTTACGTGACGCTTACTTACCCTGAAGCAGAGTTGGGCACAACGGCAAGAGTAAAGGAATTCAATTCGTCCTCAATCACCATTCATAAAGGAGAGAGCGAGAGCAAGAGAGAGAGGGGGAAAAAAAATCCAGCTTTGTTTGAGCATCCTTTGAACGACCTCCCAGTTCCAACATCCCAAAGTGAAGGCTCCTCACACACACACACACACACACACACACGCATACTCCCTCCACCACACACTCAATCAAGTCCACTCATTCACACATGCTCACATGCAAACACACTTTTCCCAAACACACTCGCTCATGCCCTGATAACTCATGCTTTTCCGTTGCCCACAGCCACAGGCAAACAATGTCCTCCTCTCCCCTCGCGGTGCACCCCTCCCCTCCCCTCCCGTCACTTCTCCTCCCACCAGCTCGGCTCCTCTCCCTTTCTCCTTTGTTGTGGGAGCTGCGATAGAGGAATTCCTTCCTTGTTAACGCCGCCAATGAGATAGTGCGCCCAGATGGAGACAATGTAGTCCAACGGCTCAGTTATACTCCCACAGTTCCCGGGCCAAGAATAGTTTTCACATGGAGGTCAGATTGTGCTGGGGCGAGGCGGCGGCATTCTCCCCCAGCACCGCTCAGGTTGCTCCTGTA
>OOFE01009467.1:26244-61570 GCA_900323365.1 Monocentris japonica | reverse complement strand
ATAAGTACTTGCCATAACTTAGTCTGAGCCCAAATTTGATCTTGTAGTATTTTATCATTACAATGGAGAGCTTAAATTGCCGGAAATCTATTTGGAACCCAAAAACATTACAACAGGAAAGCAGACCACAGATTTATTGTGGATTCTTAAATTCAGCGATATGTCATGTTAAAATGCCGGTCATATTTATGCACCAAAGTGCTTCGACGACCTCTAATTTGGCCTCCATTTTTATCACAGTGTTTACTCGGACTGTATATGGAAAAAACAGGTGAAGATGTGCCAGTGCATGCCCTGTGTTAAAGAGCAGGTGTGTCTCTCTCCTGTGTATTGTTGAAGGGGTTGGATATGGGGGTCTGCTGAGGGATGTCCTCATTCATGCTGCCAACTAACGAGTCCCCCAGGTCCCAGACTGCAACCAGCAGCGGAGCAGACTGACGGCATTACCATGACAAAGGTGCGCGGTCGGATGCGATGTGATAAAGGCATGGTAGAGATAAAAGGCCACCCCCTAATTTCACACACTGTCGCTGGGGGTCGAAACCAGAGCTCTCCGAAGCACCCGACCCTCGCGACAAGACATGCCTGTGCACCTTACGCCTAAATCCCAAAGCCTCATTCAAATGGAGGCAAAAACGTATGTTGAAAATGTAAGAACAATCTTGAACATCGAATGAGAAATTTGCTACTGAATGCATTACAAAAATGTTACCAGAATTCATCCCAAGACATTGACTATTAAGTTTGCTCTAGGGTCACGCGGGTTCAGCCACAGATCGTATTTTGTCCCAATCCTTCTTTAACCACACAATCAATTATTGACTTCAACATTCAGTCAGGACAATGGAACACATTTACTTAAATAGGCCATATAACTAAACCAACCCAAACCAATTTATAACAATAAAAACATCAAAGATAGTTGATCCTTCAGTGTAATGAATTCACAGAGCCTCAGAGAAGGTTCACTAACCACTCACCATGGATATTCAAATAATTTAGTATCTCTCCATCTCGGTGTGCTACCGAGAGGGATCATGTTAATGTTTTGCTCGAGTCGTCTTTCAATTGGTGCTGCCCAGCAGATTATCCCCAGCGAGAATGTCCCTTATCTAAAGGCTGAATTAAATCTCTTAATATTGAAGCAGCCCTCTGGCGACCTGTCCAGGGTGTTTCCCTGCCTTCCGCCCAATGAATGCTGAGATAAGGTCCAGCACCCAGGCCCCTGAATAGTAATAAGCAGGTAAATAAAATGAATGAACAACGAAGAATATTTCTGGCTAAAAAAAACAACATAACACAACATGATATTGTTCCATTATCCCATAGAGATAAATAATAAGAATTTACAATGTTCCATAAGAGGATTGGAGTACAGTCTAGTTCTACAAACATTTCTCAGAGGCAGAGCTGCAGGCAGAAATAACCTCATTGGTTGAGCTAAACCTCAGTGGGTGGAGCCAAAGGCCTTTCTGGCTAAGTAATGTTAGAAAAAGGCAAAGGGTAAGAGAGGAGGTAGCTAATGGTATCACATCTAGCACTCTTGCTACTAGTTATCTAGGTTAGCTAGTTAGCCTAGCTCACCTTCCTAGTTCAAACTAGCCATAGTAGCCTATAGCTATCTTGGTAAGCTAGTTAGCTAGCCTGCCAACATCATGAATGCCATGGTCATGAATGAATGAACACATGAAGTCACTGGAATTTATAATTTAAATTACATTTTGACCAGAGTTCCTTCTTGGCCAATGTTGCTAGTTAGCTAACTTACATTCTGAAAAACTGTGGTTCCACTTTGGCTCCGTCCATTGAGGTTTAACCAATGAGATTATTTCTGCCTCCAGAGCAGCTCTAGAGCCGCTGAGAAATGTTTGTTTAAATATTTGTATAAGTGTGTGTGTAACTAAAACTCCAATCTGCATTCATCAAATGCCTTGATGGTCAGATCAGAGCTCTGTCTATAAAGATCCTGCTTTTCTTTTTTTTTTCTGCCCCTTTACCTCATCCTCCCATCTGAGTCTAACATCCTTTCAGTGTGTGCGCTCATGTGTGCAGAGGGCCTCCAATGCTGAGCAGCTTTCCAGCCTGGCTTTTCCAGGCCCGGAACAATGGAGCCTGATTCCCCAGCCCCGCTATCCCCCTCTGGCCTAAAGAAGTCTCCCTGCAGGATGTGGAGGACCACCTCAGTATCCATCTGAATGTGTCTGCCTCTGAAAGCCTCTACAATTCCTTTGCTCTTTTCTATATTGTAGACCTAACTCTGTGTGTTTGTATATGAACTCACAGGACTCATTGGTACCACCTCTTCTTTTTTTTTCTTTTTCTTTGGCCCCCGACAGCATTCTCACAGTCTAAGATTAATTAGCCTCTCTGATGTCTGTCATCTCTCTCTCTCTCTCTCTCCCTTTTCCCCTTTGCCAGTTTACTACTATTAAAAAAAGATAAGATGAAACTTTATTCATCCCATTGGGGAAATTAGTAAGTACTGGGATAAGATAAGATGCAGCAAGCCTAAAGCATATTTGGTAGGCATGCTTACCCTGCACCATGGGGACAGTAGATTACATGAATGAGGTTCGACATGACTTACTGACTTCATTTGGAGTCTTCCTCAGTTTTCTCCCTGCCCACGCAATTACAGTTGAGCCAACATGTTGCAACAAGTGATCACAACTTAGAACATTATGCTTATTTCACGGTAGCCCTTTATTTTGACACACATCCAGTTTTGTCTTCTTGTGGTCCAGTGTCATTTGAATGAATGGTGAGAATGCAATGCAAAATAGGATTTGACCGATATGGGTTTTTGAAGGACGATACTGATGCTGAGATTATACTGAAGTATTCAGCGTTTCCCCTCTGCCTTAAAGCAGGGTGACGCACCCCACCTATTCAATGGTAGGGAAACTTTCGGAAACATTTAGCTTTTAAATGAAGAAATAATTTAGAAAAAACATAATTGAAAAATAGAATGAATACAGTAAATAAAGAAAAAGCAAAGAAAATAAAATGTTTTACAGAGTGTTTTAATGTAGCTGTAGTCACGGAGGAATCTCCATCATGCCAGCAGTGGGCAACATTGACAGATATTTAAGGCCAATATCAGCCCTGTATATTGGCAAACCGATATATCAGTCTCACCCTAATGCGAAATGAAGGGATATTTTTTGATTGATATTAATGGCCACTCGGGGAGGCCTGCTGTCACCTTAGGGGGGAGATTTGATGGATGAAGCACATATGAAGATGTGACAGAAAGCGAGAGACAGAAAAAGAGCGAGAGACAGGCAGATAGATAGACAACCTAACTGACCGTGGGATCCAGAGGAGGCAGCCTCATCTCCATGCTCTTCAGCCAGTGTCTCAGCGCTCTGATTTGACCCCTGAACTCACACTGCCATTGGCTTAAGTCCTCTGCGTCCCTCCTAAAGCAGAGAGGACCATTACATAGTGTTTGTTGCACCGGTCGTATTTTGTCACTGGGCCTTTTTTTAACCATACAATCAGTTAATGGCTCAAACACACAATCTGGACAATGGAACACATTTACTTCAATGGACCATATAACTTAATCAACCAAAACCAATTTATGACAAAGACATCAAAGATACTTCATCCTTTTGTGGGACGAATTCATAGAGCCTTGGAGACGGTTCGGTAAACCCCTCACTATGTATAGCTGAATAATTCAGTATCGCATTAGAGAGATAAGGTAAGATGACACCTTCATAAAATAGGGACTACTTAGGCAGCTGCAGTGGCAGGAAGCAGAAGAGCTGGTAAACAGAGAAGCAGCAGCTTGTCTGTTTAGTCATGGCTGTTCATGACATGTGCATGACGGGAAGAAACAAAGAATTAAGTATCATTATTATTATTCAAGGATGATACAACGAGGGCTTCTCTGTTGGGAATTTAGCAAGAGGCATCATTACGTCAGTGGCATCTGCTCTGCTGGGCTGGAACCTTGGTTTGAGTGACTTTCAATTAACACTCATTTCACATTTCATGTCTCCGTCATGTCTTTGTGGTGCTGGCAAACCCAGATGCACTGGGCCACAAAGCTGTGACAATCAACCGTCATCAAAAGCTGTTTGTTTGGTCTGACCTGACTGTTGGTGGCCTTTCTACTTCTAGAAAGAAATTTCACCGCTTTCAAACTGTATTCATTTAGCTGGGATTTCAATATAATTTGCTCTTCAAACATATAAAAAGTTAATTTTATATCACTTTTTGAAAAAAAACCCTGAGGCTTAGAAATATTATTTAATATTTATAAAATGTAGAAAATTTTATTTTGATTTCAGCGTTATGATGTGTGTCAACTTGTCAGGGACTGAATGTGCCATAATTTCTATTAATATTGTGCCATCAATTTGTAAGCATCAACACTTTTTTGAAATGGTATCATTTTGGAAAGACACTTTTCATATTTCTATGGCTGGCTATCAACAAGAATGTTGCATGAAAGTCTTTAATACATTAATTATTACCATACCCATATCTCTGATCCTTTGGTGAATCCTGGTCATCCTGCAAGAGACAACAATTTGAACTAAATTGATTATTATTATTGATTTTCCCATCTACACAGAAAAACTATGCAACTTTACAATATTATTGTCGTCAGTTCCAGCTGCTCAAGTTGGCGCTGTTCATTTCAAGTTTTCATAATTCATTATATACTGTATATGCCGGCTTTAACAATTTTCCCCTCAATTTTCTGTGTTCTTACCTCCCTGCCTCCAGCCTCTGATGCAAGGTAAAGAGCTGGGAGGGAAAGGGTCAGATCTGAGTAGCCAAGGGAGCTGAGTGAAGAATTCTGGGAAGTGAATGTCCCATTGCTGGTGATGGCAGGCTCTTCCATCAAACCCAGTGGCTAATATTGGCACACAGAGCAAATATGCACACGTGGTGAGTGTAAATCCACCTTCATACTGATTAAGTCCAGTATGCCATAATTGAGTGTTAACATTAGGGTTAGACCGATATATCAGGCTGATGCTGGCCTTTTATTGTGTATTGTATATCAGCCAGACATTGTTGTCTACTGACAATATGATGGAGGTTCCTCATAAAAAAATCTGAAATGAAATTGTATTTGCTTTGCATATTCATTTTTTAAAATTTAATGATTCAATGTTTTTTTTTTTTAGTTAATTCTTAATTTAAAGGCAGCAAGGGTATTTCCCCTACCATTGAAGAGGAGCTGCTAATCCACCATGATTGTCTAAATTCTGTTTCAGAGGCTTTTCCATCCTGACAAGAATAGGACTCTAGATCAAACACTAAATACTTGTCTTTTTGGAGGGATAGGAAATGGTCAACTTCAAACATATTGTATATCAGCGCAAAATATCAGCTCGACCATATCGGTCAAACCCTAAGTCATAAATATGCCAGATATCTCACCAGTATAGCAAACATGCTGAATAATGAATGAGCTTTTATGTGAGTTCATAATATTCTATATCATTCTAAATCATTCTTATTTTTTACTAAATAGTTGTGTTACACTTGATTCATTACTGCTTCCTCAGGCATGAGGTAAGTCAAGTCTAACATTAACCTTTAGTCTCAGTATAACAGTGCCCTCATGTGGTAAAAGACCACAATCTACTTCAGGATCATTGTCTAGGCTGAATCAATTTAAACCACTTATTAGATTCATTTCACAGTAATATTAATACACCTTCTATGAGCTAAATAAACTGTAGGCTCTTGTACTTTGGTTTTCTAGTGTATTATGAGTGTGTCATGTCAATCAGGAAAGTCAGTAACGAAAAATATATACTAATCACAAAATACCAGTTTCAGATGCTTGCTTATTCAAGTATGAATGACAAGGGGGTCTCTTCAGAGCATATTTATTTACATTATAGTGTTATCTTCAAAACATACAACAGAATCCACTCACCATGCCATTCAAAAGCAAATGTCTGCCCATAAGCAAAACCAACGAGTTAGTTTTTGATTAAATATGCTGCTGACATTTAAATCAGGATTGAACAAAAAAAAAAGTAGTTTTTCTGAGCAGTTACATTTTCAATTCTCTTTATTTTACATCTATTGTTTCCAAATATCCTTTGTAAAGTTAGTAAAACATGCAAAGCAAATTCATAATATATCAAAAACATGATGAAAAATTAAAACAAAACAAAGATTTACAGAGGTAAAACACTTAAAAGAAGCCGAACAGAAATACTTGGCATGGAAAAAGAATTATAAGCAACATAATGGTAAAGCTTCAAGCTATTTTTCAGCTTGCAAAGGAAATATGCAGCAAAATGTCAACTGAAATGGATCAATTTTATATAATACATACATTCATTCAATGTGATGTTGCAACAACTATGTCACATTTCCCCAAATATGCTGTCAATAGCACTGTCAATGGTTTTGACTGAATTTACAGTGAGAGATAACACAAAATAACTACTTAGTGGACTTAAGACTAGACAAATGGAGATGTACTGTATTGTATGAAAGTGCATACATACAGATGGTTGTGTATCTTGCTAGTGTTCTCCAAAATATGTGGACATGATGATTACCATTAACATTCAAGTAACAAATTAGTGTCAAGTTAATGAATGAAGACTGTTCCTAGTAAGGCATCCCAAGAAGATGTCAGGTTCACAAGCCTCAACTCTCTTCAAATGTGATGAGCAATGGAAGAAAGGACATACTCAATGGCAGATCTAGAAACAAAACAAAAATAATTACAAATTGAAGCAAACCAAACCGTGCATCTGGAAAAAAACGGAACGTAGAAAATGAAAATTGGGAAATAAATATTTATGAAAACGAAAAGCTTTAACTTTTGCAAATATGAATGAAATGAAAATGGTGGTGACATAATGTTTTCATGAATAGTTTCATGAATAATTTACCTGCATACTTGGATGAGGATGACGTGGACTCAGAAATCCATCCAAGTTGAGTGGCTCATTCGCTCCGGCCAACTGAGTATCTGTGCTCATTCTGAAGGATTGAGGCAACTGTCAAAAAGAGGGATAGGCGATAATCAATAATTTGGAAGAAAAATGCTTGGCCAGTAGCATCATCCTGCTGATGAGTGGTATGGGGGAAAATATACAGAAATGTGGCAGAATTTGAGGCTCTGAGATGTGATCAAAATAAAGTGAAGAAAATAGATGACAAATCAAACACAACAAAAAAAATGAATGAACTCATTCCAACTTACAAGAACCAAAACAACAGGAGGCAGGTCTGTAGGGGACAGCAGGATCAAGACTGACATCATCTTGGGATGATTTATCAGGAACACTTGACTGAGGTTGAATGATGAGGAGTCCAAAACATTGGAGTGTGTAAAACAATGGTATAATGAACTGAAGGGATGTGAAAGTCCACTGAATATAATGGGGAATTAGTATAAAGTAATGATGTGAAGGATGGATGGAAGGATGTGTTGGAAGGATGTGTTTGTTGCATTCTACTCAATTATAATTTTTGCACTCTTTATCCAATATTGTATTTTTGTAGTGTCTCATTTTGTAGTGTCTTACAGATGTATTCTGTGCTGCAATTAATTGGGGAAATTTACATACTCAGGTAACAATAAACATTAAAAACAAAAAAATAATCTGGCCAAACTATACAAACATTCAAGAATGTGAAGGCATCTATGTATTTGGGAATCTGTTCAAAACACTCTAGCTATGTTGGCATATGTCACTGAGTTTTGTCAAACAGATGAAAAATAGGACAGGACAAATTCTTAAATTTCAAAGAAAAAAGGAAAAATATATCTGTTCAACGTACATACAGTATATTTTAGCTTCAGAAAGCATGAGCATACAAGTTTTAACAAGTGTAAAATGAAAGCTATAAAATCAGTTGTGGTCACTTAAAAAACAGAAATTTAATGCTTTGCTTTCAAAAATATAAATTGACTTGATAATTAGTACTAAAGAAAAGGAACAACTATTGATTTAACTAGCAATTCTTAGTTAAGGCTAGATATGTAAGGCATATGTTTAGACATCTATTATATATGAAAAAACTGCATCAATAGCCTAGCCATTTCTTAATGTAACCACATGCAGAGCAGAATAAATAAATTATAATTTCTTTGTTATTCTAAACTATTTTTTCCTGTGAGATATGCAACTGTAGAGTGCATTCGTATCATTGGTTCTTAGTCACATGGCCTATTCAAAGTTGTTAGGGCCAGGGCTAGCTAATCCATGTTAGAATCTGCGGCCATAGCCGGTTGAGGAGGATGTGAAGGAGGAGGATGAGAAGTTCATGCTGAAGCCAGAGCCGGCATCAATGCTTCCTCTCCGTGAGCCAGATCTGGATCCAGTCCTAGAGCCGGTCCGGGAGCCAGTGGCAGATCCTGCCCCGCTGACATTGTAGGGACTGTAGAGGCCTTTGCTGGACTGTGAGGAAGCCTCAAGCAGCCTTAGACCAGATCCTTCCTCCACCATGCTTCTGTCCATGGCATCTTTGAAGGAGATTTTGAGTTTGGTCTTTGGACATGTTAGATATTTGGAGTAAGCACTGACATCTCTCAGCTTCTGGGCAGTGCGGGCATCAATCGTGCCCTTCTTGATGGATTCATCTAGTGACACTCTGCCCTCAACCTCAGGCTCAATAAGCCCACCAGTCAGATACTGGACCTCAAGGAAACGCTGCCCAGCCTCATAATACAACCATCCCTTCTTTAGAGCCTGGGAAGCAGACATCTTCACTTTAGTTCTGGGGTCTTCAAATCCATTGAATGCTTTTTGAGCCAGGTTAATGCGATCAACCATGACTTTATCCACAAGGCCTTTTTCTGTTGCATCAGTGACCGAGGATCTCTCCCCAGTTGTGGGGTCAATTATTCCACCTGTGCAGGCCTGGGCCTCCAACAACCTTTGGCCTGTGATGTTGTCTACCAGGTTTCTGTGCATGGCCTCAGTGATAGACACCTTCTCCAGAGTGTCTGTGTCCAATATTCCAGCTATGGGGCCAGTCTCTTCTGTTGGGTCATTCCATATGATTGCAGGTGGTTTAATGGAGGGTATGGGGCTCATAGGATAAGAGGAGGTAGAGCCTGTGGTGGAACCAAAGGAGGATGAACGAGAGCGGAAGCCTCCCATATTTCCAGAGAGCATGTCAGCAAATTCAGTGATGGACAGGTTTCCAGAGCGGTATGTATCAAGAGCATTCTGGTCAATGAGACCACGTGAAAGAGCATCATCAACATCATACTGTCTTCCTGACCTCCTGTCAATGATTATAGATTTGACAATACCATCAGAGGAGGTGATTGTGATCTCTTCCCATTCACACTCCTGCTCAGCGAGCTCCAGGTAGGTCTGGTGGTCAATGAGTCCCTTCCTGTAGGCCTCATACACTGTCATCTCTTTGCCTGTGTCTGGGTCCACGATGACAACTCTGCGTTTACGGACTGAGGATTTAGAAGATGTCTTCTTTTCTCGCTTCTTCTCCTTCAGGAGCAGGAGCACCAGGCCAGTGTCTGGGTCAGTGATGCACCTCTCCATGAGCTGGAGGTAGGTTAGGTTTTCCTCAGTGTTGGGATCAAAGAAGCCCTTGGTGTCATCAGATGGATCTGTCAGAATCTCATTCATCTCCTCATCAAAGAGGCCACGCTTATAGGCCACCTCGACTGGCAGACGGTGACTTTCCTCTGGGTCAATGATTCCACCAGTGGCAATCTGGGCCTCGAGGAGACGGATACCATGGTCTTTCAGAATGAGCCCCTTTTTCATCGCTTGGAACAGGGAGATTGTCTTGCCTGAATAAGGATCTCTGTATCCTGTCACTGCACGCTCAGCAGAAAGGAGCTTGTCTTTGAATTCTGGGCCTACAATTCCCATCCTTACTGATTCGTTGACAGTCAGTTTGAGGTTTTTGATTGGATCAATGACATACCCTGTGGCTGCCTGTGCCTCAAGCAGTTCAAATGCAGTGCCTGGCCTGATCATGTTCTTCTTCATGGCCTGGTAAATTGACAGACGGTCCTTAGTGGACTCTAAATATACCCCAGCAATACAGCTGGTGCCCTCAAGGTACCTTGATAGTCTAGTGCTAACCTCCTCTACTGAAATAAGACCTTCATTCAGTTCAGTGACAGTCTGCTGGTCAATAATCTGTGAGCGAAGCAGCTCCTCCATTGTGATTTGCTTCCTCAAACCCTTGAACATCAGCCTCTTATCTCCCAGGGAGAGGAGGCGTAACCCACCATTCAACTTGCATCTCTTGAGCAACTGTGCATATGACAGCTTCTCCTCAGTGACAGGGTCAACGAATCCCTTGACATCATCAGTCAGTCTCTCATTGGTTTCCTTGTTGATGTACCCTCTCTGCATGGCAATGTCTGCTGGGAGGTGGAATTGGAATTCAGGATCAATAATTCCCCCAGTGGCAGTTTGAGCCTCTAACATTTTCAAAGCATAATCCTCCAGAACAAGATCCTTCTTCATGGCCTGGAAAAGAGAGATGATTTTCCCACTGTATGGATCTTTGTATCCCGTGACTGCTCTTTCAGCTGAGAGAAGTTTATCATGGATCTCAGGGCCGACAACACCCTTACGAACAGCCTCATCAACAGTGAGTGTTTCATTTTTTACTGGATCAACAATAAATCCTGTGGCAGCTTGTGCTTCTAGGAGGTTTAGAGCTACTTCTGGCTTCATAAAGCCTCTCTTCATTGCTTGGTAAATGCTCATCTTAGAGCTGGAGTCAGTCATGATCCCAGCAACACAGCCTGTGCCATAAAGATACTGCTTCACACTGGTAATCTCCATTATGTCATGGATGTTCCTCTTGCCCTCTATGAGTAGGTTGTATGTCTCCAGGTCAATGATACGGGCATTGTACAGCTCATCAATAGTTATCCTTCTTCTGATTGTCTTACAGGACATTGGACTCTCCCCTCTAATGATCTCTCTCTGCTCCATTATCTCAATAATAATGATGATCATACGCTCTTTAGTCATTTTACCAGAGCGATATTCATCCATGATCCTCTGTCTCTCCTGCTCTGGAAGCAAATTTGAGTTCATGATATCCCAGAGGTTTGTTGACTGTCCACCAAGGCCTTCAAGTGGAATGTCGATTTGGGTGTTGGCTAGTTCACTCTGTGTTTGTTCCTCTGTGTAGAGGTATGTCTTCTCCACAACAGTTGGAGACTGAGGCTTAGAGAGGGGAAGAATGTGCAGGCCTGTCTCTGGATCTTTTCTGCATTTGTCTTTCAGCTGTTTGTAGGTTACATTCTCATCAGTTTCTGGGTCTGAGAAAGCTTTGTTATCATCTGATGGTTCAGATAGTGTGTTTGCAATTTCTTTGCTGAAAATTTGCTTTTGATATGCAACATCGATTGGGACATGGTGGCTGTTTACAGGGTCAATGATTCCTCCAGTAATCATCTGTGCTTCCAACAGTGGCATGGCATGCTCTTTCAGGATGAGGTCTTTTTCCATTGCTTCAAAAAGTGAGATTGTGTGGCCTGTGAATGGATCTTTATAGCCAGTGACAGCCTTTTCTGCAGAGAGGAGTTTTTCGTGTAGCTCAGGGCCAACAAGGCCTGTTTTCACAGCTTCATCTACTGACAGGCACTGGTTCCTCACTGGATCTACAATGAAGCCAGTGGCAGCTTGGGCCTCAAGGAGTGAAAGACCTGTGCTGTGTCTGAGGAGCTTTTTCTTCATAGCCTGATAAATGCTAATTGTCTCCTTTGTTGGCTCCAGATAGAGGCCAGCAATACTGTCAGAGCCCTGAAGGTATTTGTGGACGTTGGGATTCTCACTGACTTGTTTAGGTGTTGTTTTACCTTGCTGCAGGAGGTCAAAGGTTGCTTTGTCAATGATTTTGGAATCATACAGAGAGCTAGCTGGGACAAGAGCTCTGAGTCCCTTGAAGCTGAACTGTTCTTGTTTCTTTGCCTCTTTCTCATCTACGATTGTGATAACGATCTTTATGATCTTTTCAATTGTCACCTTCCCTGACCTGTACTGTCTGATGAGGTCAAGCCTTTGTTCCTCAGTGAGATATTCAGAGTTAATGATTTCCCAGATTGTCATCGTCTTCCCTTTAAATGGTCCAGACTCAAGCTCCACTGTTGCCTGAGTCATAGCCTCTTTTGTCTGGGTGTCAGTATATGTCTGCTCTTCCTTTGCACTGATTGCTTGGTCAGACAGAGGGAGTAGCTGGAGGCCAGTTTTCTTGTCAGTGACACATCTCTTGAATAGCTCTGAGTATGTGATATTTTCCTGTGTGTTGGGGTCGAAGAAGCATTTTGTTTCATCAATGGGATTGCTTAGAATCTGGTTCATTTCATCATCAAAAAACCCTCTCTTACAGGCAACATCATGTGGGATGCGATGGCTTTTTACTGGGTCAATGATGCCACCTGTGGTCAGTTGTGCATCAAGCAGTCGGACTCCCTGTTCTTTAGGGATGAGATCTTTCTTCATTGCCTGAAATAGAGACACAGTCTTTCCGGTGTAAGGGTCCTTGTAGCCTGTAACAGCTCTCTCTGCAGATAGGAGCTTTTCATGCAGCTCAGGACCAACAACACCCGCTTTGACAGCTTCATCAACGGTGTGCTTCTGATTCTTTACAGGATCAACCACATATCCTGTTCCTGCTTGGGCCTCAAGCATATTCAAGGCAGGTCCTGCCCTTATCATATCCTTCTTCATAGCTTGATAGAAGGACATTGTCTCCTTGGATGAGTCAATAACTACTCCTGCGATGCAGTTTGTGCCCTTCAGGGCTTTGTGGACGGTTTCCATTTCAGACACTTCTTTGACTGTCTTATTGCCCTTGTGCAGCTTGTTGTACAGATCTTTGTCAATGATTTTGGATTCCAGGAGCTCAGTGGCAGGGACAGGTGCTCTCAGACCATCAAAAGCAATTTCATTCTTCTTCTCTTTCTCCTCTGCCACAGTAATCACAATCTTAATGATTTTTTCTATTGTGATTTTGCCTGTCTTGTATTGACGGAGAAGGTCCTTTTTCTGGTCCTCAGTGAAGTACTCAGAATTGATTATTTCCCATATAGTGACAGTCTTTCCTTTGAATCTGCCAAATGGCACAGACACAGTTGTTTTGCTGAACACATCCTTGGTCTCCTCCTCTGTGTATATCCTTGAGCACTGAGCAGCCTTATCTGTAATTGGCAGGAGTAGCAGACCAGTGTCAGGATCAGTGGTGCATCTCCCCATCAGCTGAGAATATGTCAAAGGTTCTTGAGTGCTGGGGTCAAAGTATCCCTTTGTGTCATCTGAGGGGTTCTCCAGAATCTTGTTCATTTCTACATCATATTGTCCTTGTTTGCAAGCTGTTTCAATGGGTACACGATGGCTATTGATAGGGTCAATGATGCCACCAGTTGC
The DNA here is from genome assembly GCA_900323365.1 of Monocentris japonica. Classification (NCBI taxonomy): domain Eukaryota; kingdom Metazoa; phylum Chordata; class Actinopteri; order Trachichthyiformes; family Monocentridae; genus Monocentris; species Monocentris japonica. Next base: position 48,200 of record OOFE01009467.1, on the reverse strand, counting down.
AAGCTGAGCCTCAAGGATTCTGATGGCATGATCATGTTCAATCAGACCCTTCTTCATAGCTTCAAAGACAGAGATTTTCCCACCAGTGTATGGATCTTTGTAGCCAATAACAGCTCTTTCAGCCGAAAGCATTTTGTTGTGGAGTTCGGGGCCAATCAGGCCTTCCTTGACAGCCTCATTAACAGATAGTTTCTGGTTCTTAATGGGATCAATAATGGAACCTGTGGCTGCCTGAGCTTCAAGAAGGATCATGGCTGTGCCTGGAGTAATCTTCTTCTCTTTCGATGCTTGATAGATAGACATCGTCTGATTAGACGGCGTCAAAAGACCAGCAATGCAGTTCTCTCCTTTTAGAATTCTTCTTAGATTTTCAGTCTTGCCAAGCTCTTGAACAGTTGTTTTGCCTTTCTTCAGCTTGTCAAACTCCTTTTTGGGTAAAAGGCCAAGGTCATGAAGCCTGCTTGCAGGGACCTTATCACGGATGCCATCGAAAGCCAATGGATCATTTTTCCCATCCACACTGTCTACCACATCTCCAACATTTTGACCATTGAAAACTTTCTTTGTTGTCTCAACCACTGTTACATGGACTACTTCTTTGTCAGGGATGGCGTGTTGCTCTTTCTGAGCATCCTCAAGCTGCTGCAATTTGTCACGCAGTTTCTGGTTCTCTTCTGCAAGAATCCTTTCCTGATCGAGCCTCTTCTTTTCCAGCTCCTGCATTTCTTTTTGTTTGTTCTGCATCTCTTCCTCAGCCTCTTTCTGCTTGCTGAGGGCAGCATCCATGGTAGCCTTGAGTTTCTTCTTCTCCTCCTCCATCTGCTTTCTCTGGCGTTCCTGTTCATCTTTGAGAGCTTTAGCCTTTTTGACTTCCTCTTCGAACTGACTCTCAAGCTTCTTTTTCTCATCTTCAATGAGCTTCTCCTTCTTCAATAGCATCTCCTTCTCTGTCAGGAATGTCTGCTGGAGAACTGTCTTCTCATGTTCAATTTGCTTCTGCTGTGCATCAGCCATCTGATAGAGAAAAGTGGAAAAAAGTTACAATATGTTGTGTATGGCACATTATACATCTATTTTTTTTATTTAATTTGTGATGAGGAGTAATTTGCACAATGCACTCTGCTTATGCATATGAAGATAAAAACAGTCACTGAAGTGAAGTTTTATGTGTTTGAGACTAGTTTTTTGATGATTTTGATGTTTTGATGATTATAGTAAGGGTTTCTAAACAAAATGCGCAATCGTTATATTTATATTATGTACTTGTTTCCTAGCATACATCATCTTCATTCTACATGTTTATTATTTTATGAGGGAGTGATATACCCATACACATGTTCACAAGCATTATCAGTGGAGGTCTGGTGATTTTTCTTGAGCAATTCCACCAAGTTTGTCCTGTCCTGAACAACCGTGAGAATAATTTTACCCAACCTCACAAAAAAAACAAATGTCAAACTGTTTCTGAATGATGATATAACTATCACCTGAAGTCATCAGAAAAGTGATAATTGCTTCATAATGGCAGTAATTGTATAGGTCAATCCAAATGGCCTTAATATTACCAGAGATACTGATATATTGGACTTGTGCATGTATATAAGGATGTATATAATGATGCACACACATGCACTTCTTCCTTCTCACAAATTATTGATTATCAAAGTAAAACTAAAATAGTTATGCCATATACTAGGCAGCCTATAATTTGAATGAATTGTGTAACTTCATGTGTCTGCAAAATAAAAACATTCCAAATAATAATTCCTTAAATTCTAAACTGTACTTGCTGCAATATGGCTGATCACACTGGATTGAAATTAAATCACCAAGGACCCTGGCCTCCACTGGTAATACTAATGGATCATGGAGAAGGCTAAAATTAAACTTTAACTAGTTTTTTTATGAAACATAAAGACAATTTGTTTATTGCTTTGTGCTGGATGGTTTTTGCCCCACCACATTATCCTTTCACATTGTTAAAACATCTTGATATGCATTATCTATATACCCTGGTGGACAGTTAATGAGCCTCTGGGATCTCACATATATCTATATGGCCTGGGAAAATACTTGATTCTGTTTGTCTGGAGAGTATCCATGAAATTTGTTTAACATACAGTATAACCAGACACCTCTAACACAACTCTTTGACACAACTGTTCTAAATCATTGCTCCTGCAAGGTTTATAGATTGAGTAGGAGATAGGCATTTTTGTCTGCCTGATCCATGTATCAAACTTATCTGTACTTGCCACAAAGTTACTTTCCCTATCACATAAGTGATCACACATCCTATCTTTCTATTTCAACATCCAATAATGTCACTTTTGACTATGCCTGGCAGTTAATGTTAATGTTCTTCTTTTAATTGTCAATGAAATGGCTGGCTATTTGGCTAGTTATGTTAACAATCAAACTGTCTCACCATACTCAATGATTGCCAACCATAGGAGATGTTAGTTAGGGTAATGCTAGTTTGCTGGCACTTAGCTGTTTTATTACTAGAAAAAAATCTGTGTTAACAGGTTGTTACGAAGGTTTGACCCATTTGCTGGAATTGTATCAGGAATTTGTGCTCATTATTGGATGGCAGCAAATGCATTCCAGGTATTAGTCAGACCCCCCTAGGGAAACCCCTGGATATTGTGAGCAAAACGTTTTATTTTAAATTGCAAAGGCCACAAATTGAGAATTAAATTATTTCTAATATTTGGCAAGTGGCCAATACCATTAGAGCTGTATGTTAAACAAGTTGAATGGACTCAAGGGTGGTAAATGCTCTGTTTTGTGTAAATAGTTTAAACTTTCAACTCATTGGGCATTATCTCTTACTAACCAGAGGTTAGAGATGTCTGGTATACAGTACACTAAACGGGTGGCTGCATGTAATACTATCTTATTGTCTATTCTTATTGACCCACACTTTAAGTTAACCTATTTACATGATGAAATGTGATGAATACAATGTTTTATCTTTTCTATTTGTTAGTAATTTTGCTTGAAATAATAGTTTTTAATTTATTTGGAGTTGAGTTTGAACTCAAGTATGGAACTGAAAAAAATATGAAGCGTGTCTTAAAATAGAGAAACATTCCAGGATATGAGAAAACATTCCAGAATATGAGGAAACATTCCAGGATATGATATGCATGAGCATAGTGCACTGTAAAAAATGATTAAATTAGAGAAAATGTAAAGAAATTAAAATAGAGAAATTGTAAAGAAATATTTGAAAAGGGTGTTAGTTTTCAGATAGAGGGTTGACAATGACATAAGCTGCTCTGTTATGCCATTTTTGACACAATACCTCTTTGGATTTATTTTGAAGGTCTTCAGCCTCCTTTTTCAGTCTAGCCTTCTCCTTCTCTAGGTCTGTGATAGCTTTGCGTAAATCGTCAGCCTCTTTGTTGCTGGTTTGTCTCTGGATTTCAAGTTTTTCCACTACAGTCATTTTCTCTGTGGTGGCTAGTTCTGTCTCATGAAGACGGGCAGCAATTGCATCAGCTTGCTTCCTGAATTTTTTAGCCTCCTCCTCAGCTCTGCTCTGGGCTTCACTTAGTTGAGAAACTTGAAGTTTGAGCTTTTCTGCTTCGGCTGTGATCTTCAATTGTCTCTTCCTTTCTGCCTCAAGTGACCTCTGGTAGCCCTCTGTTTCCTCTTCAAGACGCTGTTGCATTAGTTGCTTATCCTCCAGCAACTTTTGGGCCTGCTCTTGAGCTAAGTCTTTCTGCCTTTGGAGCATCTCTGCTTCAGCTTTCAGTTTGGATGCCTCTTGGATGGCCTGCATCTTTTCTTTGAGCATTTTGTCTGCAAGAGCTCTTTGCTGGTTGAGGTCAGCCTCAGCAATCTGTCTCAAGCGTGCAGTCTCTTGGGCCTCCACACTAAGTCTAGCAGCATCCTCTGCTAGCTTTTTCATATTATCAGCCTCTTCGGCAAGGAATTTTTGTGTGTTATCTTTGTCTTTCTTGATGAGGCGTTGGTTTTCCTCTTCAATTCTGAGTTTCAGTTTGAGCAGCTCCTCCATCTGAACCTTAACTTTGAATAGCTCCTCCTCCACCTGGGCCTTTTGTTTGACAGCATCACCAACCTCATCCTTCAAGCGCTGTAGCTCTTCATCGAGGAGAGATTTCTGGTTATCAGTTTCATCAAGTTGAAGTTTAACCTTTGTGAGTTCTTGCTCTACTTGGAATTTATGTTTTAAAGTTTGCTCTGCCAGTTTTTTGTGCTTTGCCATTTCAGCATCAGCTTGTTGCTTCTGTTTGAGTGCAGCAGCTTCTGCCTGTGCTCTTTTAGCAGCTTCAAATTCAGCCTCCTTTCTCAACCTCTCAGCATCCTCCTGAGCTCTGGCTTGGCTTGCAGCTTCTTGTTCAGCAGCCAATTTTTGGCGCTCTGCTTCCTCTGCCTGTTGACGGAAGACAGCTGCCTCCCTTTCTGCATTCTCCTTAGCAGCTTCTGCCTCTTTAGCAAGCTTCTTGGCTTTCTCATACTCTTCCTTGAGCTTTTTCTGCATGATGTTATCTTCCTTCTGTTGGACAAGAACACTTTGGACTTGCTGCTCAGCTGCGCTACATTTCTGGGCTGCTTGTTGAGCTACAATAATCTGGTTTTCTGCTTCTTTGTCAGCCTCCTCTTTCTGCTTCCTGGCTTCTTCTGCTTTCTTTTTCAGACGCTCAACCTCTTCTTGTGCCGCCTTGCGTTGTCTGGCTGCTTCTTCTTCTGCAGCAGCAATCTTCTTTACCTTTTCCTCTGCTTCCCTCCTCCTTTTCTCCTCCACAAGGGCAAGCTTCCTTAGTTTTTCTGCCTCCTCCTCTGCTTGGAGTTTACTTTGTTGTGTTTCTTCTGCAATGTTTTTCAATTTATTCAGCTCTAGCTCCAAATCAAGCTTTCCAGATGAGGCCTTTTCAAAGTTGAGCTTAAGAATTCTGATTTCTTCTTCAACAACCCGCCTCTGTTTGAGAGTGTCATCCACAATTGCCTTTTGTCTTTCCATTTCAACCTCAGATGACTTTTTAAGTTGGATTATCTTCTCCTCAATCTCTTGCTTGTGCTGGTTGGCCTGGTCTTCAAGAGCCTTCCTCTGGTAAGCCTCATCCTCAGCGTGTCGCCGGAGTCTCTCATTTTCAGCCTCCTTCTCTTTCAGAGCAATTTCAGCCTCTGTTTTTAGGCGAGTGGCCTCATTGATTGCAGCCAGCTTCTCCTTAAGAATCCTTTCAGCCTCTGCTCTCTGACGAGCTGCCTCCTCCTCAGCAACTTGCCTCTGCCGCTTAGCCTCCTCAGCAATGGATCGAAGCTTGCCTGCCTCCTCTGCGAGGTCCTTCATTTTGGCAGCTTCAGCCTCAAGGAGTTGTTTGCTCTTCTCTGTGTTGGACATGGTCTCTTTTTCTGCCTTGTACTTCAGTTCAAGGAGCATATCCATTTCACTCCTCATTTTGGCCAGTTCATCCTCCAGTTGTCTCCTTTGTTGTTCAGCTGCACTGATTTCATTCTTCAGGCGGTAAAGTTCATTTTCGAGGAGGGATCTCTGCTGTTCTGCATGGTCAAAGTCTGCCCTTAGACGAATAAGCTCCTGTTCTGCAGTGAGTTTCTGCTGAGCTGTGCCCTCAGCCAGCTTCCTCTGCCTTTCAAGTTCTTTCTCTGCTATCTCTTTCTGCTTCAGGGCTGACTCCTCAGCTTTGGCTCTCTTTTTGGCCTCACGTTCAGCCTCCTCCTTCTGTTTCTCAGCATCCTCTTGGGCAAGGCTCTTTTTGTGAGCTTCATCCTCAGCCTGGAGTCTCAGACGGAGGGCCTCATTGGCTTTTTGCCTCCATTTTTCAAGCTCTTTTTCTGCCTCTTCCCTGGCATTTTCTGCATCCTCCTGTTGTTTCTTGAGACGTGCTGCTTCTTGTTGCAGCTGAAGGACAGTGCCATGCTCTTGTTTGAGTGATTCCTCCAACAGTGAAGTCTTTTCCACAAAAGACATGCGTTTGCTCTGGAGCTCAGCAGCAGCAGTCTTCTGGGCTGCCTCTTGAGCAACCTTGATTTGCCTCTCCTTTTCTACCTCTGCATGCTTCATTTGCATTTCTGCCTCCTCTGCCTGCATTCTGAGCTTTTCAAGGTCTTCCAGGGCTTTTTGCTTATGCCTAGCAGCTTCCTTCTCAGCCTCAGATTTGAGTTTGAGTTCCTCCTCTGCTTTGTGCTTTTTGTGGGTCTCCTCAGTGACTTGTTTGCGGAGCTTTTCAGCCTCTTCTTGGGCAGCCTTTCTAAGTTTCTCAGCTTCAGCTGCTCGGACTCGAAGTTGTTTGAGCTCAGACTCTGCTGTAGACTTTTGTTTTACAGTTGTCTCAAGTTGGATCCTGATGAGATGGATTTCTTCCTCAATCTTGACCCGGCTTTGAAGAGCCTCTTCGACCTGTTGACTTTTGTCCTTCATCTGCTGCTCTGAGATGTTTTTGAGCTCATGCAATTCCTGCTGGATGTTGTGCTTTTGCTTCTCTGCATCTACAGCAACAATTTCTCTCCTGCTTACTTCTTCCTGCATTCTGAGCTTCAGCTCTTGAGCCTCTTTCTCTGCCTTGGCAATAGCCTTTGCATGAGCTTCAGCTAATTGCTTCTGTTTGTCTAACTCAGCCTGCATCTCAGCCATTTTTTTCTGCTCTTCCGCTTTGAGTTTCTCAGCAGCTTTCTGCATTAGTGGAAGCAAATGGTAAAGAAAGGATTATAATTAAGCATGACAGGTTAAAAGTTAGGTAAAACTTTACATTAACCAGCTCAAAACAGTGTGTATTAAAATTGCAATTACGATGGTAATCACAGTCTAATCACACTGGAATAAGAGCAATTAATGTATTGCGTTACCTACTCATTGTTAATGTTAAAAGTTAGCTCAAAGATCAAGTCAAATGATTAGATGCATATTCATCAAGATGATGTTAAATTCACGATGCAGTTAAAACAATTCATTCATAGAAAGATGATGGATGGAAAAATGGATACGGGTGATGTATAAATTAATGTATGGAAACAAAAGGTCACTTCACAACACAGCAAGAAAATCATATGGCATGCAACTGTAGCTTTAACTGTAGCACTATCTCTCAAATTTTCATAGTAATGCTGTACAATACATAGGATCAAAAATAGATTGCTTCACTGTTAAATCAAATTGTTTCATAGTAATTTAGCTGAACTGGTTTAGGTTACTGCATTAATGACATTAGGAATATACCAATTTCCACTTGTGTAACAGAACACCCCTAACAACCCCATTTATACCATGTAATTACTATGAAAGTCTTACTATTTGTTTAATTTATTACAGTACAGTAATTACAACATCATGGCACGAGAACTTGATTTATTTTTTGAGGTGCACCACTATTGAACCATTTCATATAAAAAGTCAATCTTGGTTTCATTAGAAGGTAATTTAGACTGTCTATGTGCACAATTTGGAAATAATATCTTTGTACAATTAATTCTGTTAATTGTACAAAATAAACACAATGTGTTCTTTTGTTAGAATAACAACTTTTTTTTTATCTCAGTCCATGCATAAGGGGTTCTTTAGATCACTATAATCCACAAAATGGGGTGGAAAGGAAAGGCAAGGTCAGAGGGACAATAAGTTCAGATGATAGCATAAGTTAAAAAGCCAGCCAAGATGTCATCATAGGGTAAGAAGTCTTTATACAGTTGGTTAACAAGAGTGATAGTGTCCTTAAGTTACAGAATGAGAGACTTTCTGAATACTAAATGGCTGCAGTTAAAAAGTAAGGTAATAAATAAGGCATGCAAGTGCAAATCAGGTAAATACAGAAATGCAGTACAGTTTGAGAGAGAAGGAAATGTGAGGATAGAAATAATGGAGGATATAGGTACCTGAAGCATTGTGTATAATTTACCTCTTTAACGCCCAAACAAGTTAAGCATTCATCATGATAAAGCACTGGCAAGCAGTTAAGAGAAGCAAAGGAACAAACAAAACATCTGGGTTAGAAAAGAATGCAAGACTTTAAACTTGTGTTATTTTGAAAAAGGAGAGCTGAAGACCATGATAACCAGCCTGAAGCATACAGTGAGAACTTTGATTGAAATCTCAGAAGACAATGTGGCCAGTGGGAATAGGAAAGAAAAAGAAAAAAAAAAAACATAGTGAAAGAAAGACCCCCTTATTCTATATCTATAATGGCACACCACACAAAATGAATGGAGATGGAGTAGCCAGTATGAACATATATTTATGAAAAACTAGTTTTAGACTGACATTAGGGATGTTCTGTAACTTCAGCTTCAGACTGAATGATCTCCATACATTTCACTGATGTATTCACTTCCACGTCACTGCACTCAAAACTCATGCATAGTCTTTAGTGTTTTTCTGGAAACCCTTTTGCAAATACTGCCTTCATATAACCATTATATATAGTATATTGAGAGCAAAAGTGCCCAATACCATATGCTGCTCTACCTTACGGCTCAGCTACAGCATGCCAATGTTTTATGCTTTTATATCAATGTAAAGGATGAATTGTCACACATTAATTGTGTGTGTGTGTGTGTGTGTGTGTGTGTGGTGTATGTGTGCACGTGTGCATGCATGCGTTCGGTGGTTGGCAGGTATATTGGTTTGTTGTTGATTATTTGGTTATTTGGTTGGTTAATGTTAGAATTCTGTCTGTTTCGGATCCCCAGACAGTTGTCACGCACCTCCTCGTCCTGCAAGCGGCGCTGAGTGTCTGTGATGAACTTAATGTACTGACTGGTCAGAGTCATCAGCTCACTGTACCGGGTCCTCAGTGTCACATACTGGTATGGGGATAAAAACAAAAAAACACACACATGGAAATGTTCACTTTTTTTGTCTGTGCTTATCTTTCTCACAATAACACCAGTTAATGCTGAAGATTTCCTTTGTTATAATCGTTTCATTTTCTCATTCTCTCAGTCATTTCCTTGATACTCAGTGTGTCCAATGTCTCTAAGAAACAGACCTCCTGAATGATGTTATCAGAAGCTGAATCCATTTTGGTCTTCTTCAGGGGAGAAGCAAGAGGTTCCACTTGAGCTTTGTAAGCCACCAACTGGAGTTCATAATCCTATCAAAACAAGGACAATTATCTCCATACACCAGTTATTAAAAGCGTTTACTCTGAATTACAATATGCACAATACAATATGCACACCAAAGTTGCTTCATGCTCACCTTGATAGTGTCAATGTATGCCTTAGCATATTTTTGACACTCATCAACTCTGTCTTTGTTCTTCTCAATCTCCTCCAATAGTTTCTGTTTTGAATAAAAAGTTTGATTCATGGGTTTAGTTCACTAATTTCACGCAAAAGATTGAAGAATGCCGTGAAAGTCATATACTGTATACCTAACACCTAATATGATTGGCCACACAATGTACCTTCTCCTGGGCCAGTTGCTCCTTCAGAGTTTTGCTGTCACTGATAGGTACAGCCTGGATCTTCTCCTGCCTCTGCTTGGCATCGGCAATCCAGCGGATCAGCCAGTCGTAGCTCTCGCGGTAGTAGCCCAGCTGGCGGCCGAGCTGATCTAGCTCCCTCTGGCGCAGGTCGATCTGGCTGAACACGGCCTTCCAGCGGTCCTGGATGCCTGACAGGAGTTGCTGGTAGTGGTCTAGCTCAGCATCACGCTCGCTGTGTACGCGAGACATCTTGTCACTCACTGCAGCGGCCTTCTTCAACTCTGCCTCCAGGGAATCGAACACCGGCTGTTCGCCCTCAGCTTCAGATCGCATTTTCTATAGGTTTAAAAAAAAAAAAAGAAAGGGCAACCTGCTGTCAGGATACATGCATGTCTTCATCAGTAAAGTGCATGTGTAACTATTGTTACTGGGAACAATAACCAAATAAAATAAATCAAAAACTGTGTTTTATTTCATACAGAATTGCATAATTCGGTACACATTTATTAAACCTGACTTGATTCAATGAAAATAAATGACACACACAAAAAGGAGAGGGAGAAAGGGACTTGGTCATATAAAAACTCATGATAAATATTTTTGTTATTAATTTTCATGAATGAACATTAATATGAACATAAAAAAATGGAGACTGACTAACAGAGACTGAATGCTGAGAATAGAGAGCTAGAGAAGAGGTACTGCCTGGTGTTATTCACCTTCAGCTGGGTGCGGTAAGTCTCTACTTCTTTAGCGTCACTGGGCACAGTGTGGGCCTCGCGCAGACTGTCCTCGTAGTTCTTGAGAACTCCCTCGGCTCCCTGTGTGTTACGGATGACCATTTCCACAGTCTTAAGCCTGGGGTAAGGCAAAGTGAAGAACAAGGAGAGAGTGGCGTGAGATAATTAGGAAAAACACACTGCATACTGTTTTTCTTAACTCTTGAAAGTAATTGGCAGGGAGGAAGGGGAACTCACTTTTCCAGATAAATGGAGGAGAGCATGTAGGCATGATCCATCTTCTGCACCGTGAGGTCAAGTTCAGACCGCAGGACAGGCGCCGAGGCAGACTGCTGAGGGGAGGCCAAGACCTCCCTTGTTTTCACAGTCACCTTGTCGAGGTCCTTCTTGAGGCCATCCAGCTCTGTCTGCACTTCCTGTGGAATGAAAGAAGACAGCACGGTAAAATTAACTCAATTAGAAAAGAAAACATGCAAAACCTAACCGCGATGAAAAAAAACCTGCCATCCAACTTCACTGAGAGGAGCAAATCACTAAAGGGAAGGATAGAAATGTGTTAAATTCCATCTTCCAAAATTGAAATCAACATGTGTTGGGTTTCTCTGTGTCTCAGAGGTTTGTTTGGGTCAATTATACTAATGTCTCAAAATTAATAGAAAATGATGAAGTAATGATGTATTGATGTTACAATTGAAAGTAAGTACTGTACCTTCTGGGCTGTGGTTTTCTGAGCGCATTCTCTCAGAGGGTCCTTATTCACAGCTTTGCGTATGCGAGCCACGGTCCGAGCCTCACAGTCCTCTATACGAAGACGCAAGTCCTTGACGTCAGAGATGTAGATCTTGCACACGGACTCATCCTGTTCACCTACATAGTAGCATTGATTATAGATTAGAACAGCAGATTAGATTAGAAGCAACCTAATGATGAGGTTGTGGGATAGACGAAACCTTGATGGATATAAGTGTCAACAATGTCAAAATTATGAAATAGAATAGAGCAGATAATACAATATTGTACACACACCTTGGGTAAGAGTATGATGTGTCATGTTTAGGATTTGTTATTGTGGATGAGCGGCTAAGTCATGTACAGTCACAAACAGTCTTTACATCTGTCACACATTTTTAAAAGCGCACTCAAAAGTATCATTTTACATGCATGTGTTCACATGTTGTGTCACAAACACACACACACAGCTTGATACACATTCAAAGCATACTTAGCAAGTATTATCTACCTTGGTAACTACACTATTCAGTCATATGGCTACAATTTTGTGCATGATAAAAAAGCATCACACAGCTTAACAACCCATGTAATGTGCATTCTACTCAGCACTGTGTTGAAATAAAAAACTATTAGGCGACCCAAAAATAAAAACATGCAATCACACACATTCAATGTGAACTCTGTCAAATGCTATGGACAGAGTGATGAAAAACAGCATGTTCATCCATGGCTAAAAAGCATAGCCATACACTAGTTTGGTGAGCTGTAGCTTAAGATCGACTTCACTTAGCTTTACATCACTCACCTTGTTTAACAATCATTCGTCCTGAAAGGTGAATTGACAGTTATCTAATGTTGCTCTACACCTATAGTCCCTTGCTAGAAACACAAGTAATCAAAAGGTAATTAGATTGCTCGCTGTCTTTTGACAAAGTTATATTGACTTCAAGACACTCACCTTTCTCCATGGAGCGGAGCAGGTTGTCAAAATGCTGGCTAGACTTGGTGTAGTCTCCCTCAATCTGCATGCGGTCATCAGGGCCAAAGAGCTGGGAGTCCTGGCTGTCACGCATGAAGTCCTGATAGTGGAGCTCCAGATTCCTCATCATCGGCCTGTATTCCTCCGATTTCATAGTTTTAAACTGTACAGGATGGAGAAGAGTGGGGTGAACTCAGTCAGTGCAATTCCAAATCATATTTTAAATAATTTGGTGCTATAATAGTATCATGAAGCATGCTTACTTATATATACTTAAATGTCTCTTAAAATATGGCCTGGTCTGGCTGCTTTGCATTCTGGTCTATTGAGGCTATGGTGTCACTGCCTCTTCTACGATGGATTTCTCCCTGTATGATTGTTGAACATTGGTCTAGAAAGAAGCCCTTGCTCTCTACTGTTTTAGATTGCTGAAATATTTTCTCCCATTAGACTCCATTGTACCTGCACTGCAAATACCTTGACGCAACGTCACATTGTCTATGAATGACCAGTAATCTGGTCAACCCGGGAAGGCAAATGCACCACCAAAGAACAAAATATACCTAGGAATGTAAGGTACATTGCCAATAGCTGATTTGTTAACAGCGTAAAAGTTTTAGGGTGGATGTTTCCTTTAATACCCACCATGGTGATGTTCCAGGAGCGTATTTGTGTGATGTCCCTCATCAGGTACTGCCAGGACAGCAGACTCTTCATGTCTATGTGCAGCCTCTGCCACATGGTCATCATCTGCTGGTGACCTGCACCCAGACTGGAGCAGAAGAGAATGGAGAGACAGGTGGACAATAAGTAACTGAGAAAGAGTGCGCCATCAATTATACCAAACTATATATAGGGTATAGTGTATCAGAGATTGGAGTAGTTGAAAGAAACATGCATGACGAATTCTGATCCGATTCTACCGCAGCAAGGATACTCAGTCACAGGGTATCAAATGTTCATGTAAGCAGCTTAAATAGGACCTTAACCAGAGCGCGGCTCCATGCATGTAAACATCGCTAGTGACTGGTTTTATTCCACTAAACTATGTTCTCACCTGGACACACTGTCCATGGCGTCCTTGTTGACTGGAGGTACGAGGAAGCAGACAGAGGGCACCACCGCCTCTTTGCCAGAGCGGTTCAGGACCTTCCATTTGAAAGGCTGGGAGTTGTTGAGTAGAGCACACTCGTCTCCTTTATGGACAGTGATCTGAAAGAGAATGCAGGATTGCGAGGTATACACATCAAAGGCAGGTACATGAGTAAATGAATGATAGACTGAAGCTCTGCCAAACTACGACCATTCCTTGGGTTGTGGATGATTCTAGATCTAAGCAGGCGTGCTAACCTCCATCTGCTTGAAGTCACAGACAGCCTGAATGGGCAGTTTGCCTTTGATAGAGGTGGTAGGGTTGCGAGGTTTCAGCTGGATGATGGACCTGGCTCTCTTGTTTAGGCTGGTCACAAGAGTCTTGAATTCATTCAGCTGTTCCTTCTCCTCCTATTGAGAACAAATCAAAACAAAACAGATTAGAATGAAGGAGGTCTGGCTTTCAGCACCATCATCATCATCCTCTTCTACTTCTACTGCTTTTTCCTAATGTGTGACATGAGAAAGACAAAACGTGTCAATATATTTGATCATGAGCATGGAATTCAAGGTATATGCTATGCAGGCAGCCATCACGCACCACGGCATCCTGCAGCAGATCCTCCAGGCGTGTTGCTGTGGTGGAGCGATCGCAGCTGTACTTCTTTTTCATGTTCTCCTGCATCTTCTTCATCTTCTCCTGAGCCTCTTTCACATCAGCAAAGAACTGCAAGATGAAGGCATCACATGAAAAGCCGAAAGGAAATTTAACTGGCGCAGGATCATTTGTATGAATGTTAATGAATGTTATTGTGATGACATTGATTTCCGTTAATGTCAATGTTCCATACCTGGTAGTAGGCTGTGTTTTCTTTGAGATGAGCCTCAATGCAACAGCACAGCTGGAGGATCCAGCTCCACTGAGTCTGCAGAGCTGCGGTGAAGGCCTGGCAGAAGGAAGGAAGACATGATGACAGTGGGTTAGATAACAAATTGAAGCTTGCACACTGGCCCAGAAAGCATTTTTACACTTCAACTGTTATTACAGCATTCACCTCAACTGTCTTCTTGCCAGGATGTCCCTCCCTGAGAAATTTGTCACCCATAGCCTGGATGTCATTGACCTTCTTCTCCCTCAGCTCCAGTTCTCGCATGAGACCCTGAAGAATCAAGATCAGACGGTCAATGGAAACCCTGAGAGAAAAATCATGCCCCTTCATTCAATCATTTGTCCAAACATATCCTAACATTGAAATTACACACCGAGTAGTTGTCTTTCTTAGCAGTCATGTTGGTATTCCTGTCACTCCAGTCAAAGTTGACCTCCTCCTCCTCTTTGTCATTTAGCCACATCAGTTCCTTGGTGGCAGCGCTGACGAAGACGTGGAGTGAATCCAAGTTCCTCAAGCGGGACCTGGAAGAGTTCTGGGGCAAAGAATTCAATAATGATAGTTAATAAGAACTAAGCAATACCTGCAACTACAATTTAAAGAGGGACTCCAATGCATAAGTCATCATAGAATAGACTAGAATAGAAAAAGGTATGCAATATGTCATTTGTATATTTACCAGTAGTTTGGCATACTGAAGGTCCAGTTTACCCAGGTATTCTCTGTATGTGCCCTTGCTGACAGGAGATAGCTGGCTCTGTAGAATACCAAAGAGACAGCAGAGACATTAAGAGACATTAAGGCCTTAGATACGCTACTCAAAAGCATTGCAGTACTCAGATCGACTTCATTCCATTAAAAAACAATGGAGCAAAGACATCCTAAGATGCTTTTCGGCAGACCCAGTAGTGCTTTGATACTACCTCGTCAGCCTTTGCCCGCTCGATCTTGTTTCGGAAGTCCTCCACGGTCTGGTGCAGGCCTCTGTGGCTTCCAAGGTGGGACTCCACAGTGGGCAAGTCGGAGCCCCACTCTGCTTCATCGATACGACGCTGGTTCTCCTCCACCCACGCCAGCAGGTCTTGGGTATAGCGCAGGGTCACGTCATCCAGCTCAGGCCGCACCTTCATGGCAGTTTGCTGGGTGGTCTGGGTCATGGGCACCTTGGCAGCAGTCACACTAGACTTCAGACGCAGGTTGTAATCGCTGCGCAGGTTCACCAGGCGCTCATGGAGGCGGTAAACCCTGTGGGAATGCAGAATGTAGTTGGCTGTTGTTTGTTCTGCTGAGACTGAAAGATTTCATTCTCAGTTCAAATCTATCTTTATATGTCTGAAAATGCTTGCAGTGTACTGTATGTAGGGAAATATGACTGTTACAGTTAGATGTCCCTGAATGATATGATATTTGGTAAACTGAGCTTTATAGACTCAAGTTGCAATAAACTTGGTAATTTGTCAGCAATGCCCTATGCCAGAAACCTGGGTGTTTTCTCTGGCTGTGACATAGGGTGACTGAGTTTTTGTAAGAGCAGCTGAGAAAAATTTAAATTTAAATCCTTTCTTTCTTTTAGTTACCTGGAAAAGTTCATCCATGCTTTTATTTCCTCTAGGCTGAGCTATTGCATTGTGTCAATATATTGTGGCATGAGCCAAAAAGCCCTTTCACAGCTTCAACTGATAAAAAATGCACCAGTCAGGCTCCATATCACTCCTATCTTGGCGTCTAATCACTTTGTGTCAGCTATAGAATTGACTTCAAAATCTTGCTGTTGGTTTATAAAGCTCTGCATTGTCTTGCGCCTCAGCATATTTCTGAACTTTTGTGCCCTTTCAACACCCCTAGGTCCCTTAGGTCCTCCTGACCAGGGCCTCTCTAGGCTAAACCTAAAGGTGATTACACAGCCCTGAGACTGTGGAACATCATTCCTGAAAGTTGTTTTTTGTTCTATTTCTTTTAACATTATGAAGCACTTTTGTGTTTCAGGAGCTACTCAAATGAAGCTGACTTGATGTGGCTGTAACAGAGCTAGCACCAACCTGCGGTACATCTGCTCTGCCTGCAGGTGGCGCCCATCCTTGAGTAGCTGTACATCATTGAAGAGCAGGCGGATCATACCGTCTGCCTTGTCTAGGTCCATCTCTACTTCTGCTGTGTGCTGAGCCGGTTTCCCTGCATTCAGCAGACGAACGTCCTGAAGGGATGCAAAAAAATAACGATATCAATTTCCATTTTCTCTTCAAATGGCACCCAAAATGGGAAGGTAATAAAGGTGGTGGCAGTGATTGACAGATAAGTAAAAATCACTCTCCACCTCAGGGATTTTTGAGATTTTTAGAATTATTTTTTTTCACTTTTCTTGGCCTCTACAGCACATATTCCTTTGGAATTCAGTCTAGATTGGTAAAGGTACAACATGTTCTTTTTCTCTTAAGAATTTCTGGTTGGAAGGATTCAAGTATGTATGTATATGGAAGTTTATGGATGATCAAATGGTTTGAAAGAGGCCTGTAAAAAGTCTGAGCTTTGGGCTGCTATGTGTCACTTCAAAAACATCCTGCCCTGTTGACAAACCCAACACCAGACCACTGTTACAGGCCAAGTATCCCAGTAAATGACTGACAAGTGATGTGTGTTCGACGTCGCCCTAGATTCAAGTATAGTCTCCTCAAATGTTGACTCTGTATAGGACTCACTGTCTGCAGCAGGGTATCCAGCTGGTTGATCTGCTCCTCACACCTCCCAGACTCCATCTGGACTTTACTGACGATCCTCTGGAGCCTCTCGAGTCTAGGATAGATTAGATGAAACTTTAATGATGAATGTAAATTGGCTCACTGGAGCAGCAAAGAATAGGCTTTAGATGAGGTAATAATAAGATAATGCAACAAATAATTAGACAAAAGAACAGGTAGTTATCAAATTATTATAAAGGATAGCAAAATGCAATGATTTTTCTTTAAAACAGAGGGTTTAAAATTAAAAATAAAAATTCAATTAAACTGAATGTCAAGATATATACAGATGTGAACATGCCAACCCACATCAGAATCCCACCAATGCCAACCCCACCACTGCATTCCCAGGACACAAAACCTGCAGTGCACAATCACAAATGTAAACTAACTAAAAAAAGAGAAGTTGAAGCCCTCAGCGACAGAAGTCACTCAAAACACTTACGACCGCCTGTCGCGCAGCAAGTACTCTAACCTATGTGGATCAGTCACAAATGCCATGTCTCAACTCTCTTCTGTATAGTTTAGCTATGAGAGACCCTGTTCTTCTTGCAGTTCCATTGTATCTTGGGAAAATATTCTCTGCCAAGAAGCGGTGCAGAATGAGACAAATGTCTCTGTTTTCTGAGGAAGATGTCCACTCTGCTTGTTCAGCCATTCCACATCTCAGAACCATGAAGAAGGCTCTCAGAGTGCTAGATGACCACACAATCTCGTGACATGGACCAGTCCATTCCCAGACATGACACACCACTCCAAATACACATACACACATTCTGAATTTATGAGAGATGTAATAATGTCTTTCTACCAGATCCAATTAGGACAATACACTTAGACAGAACATTTCTCTCATTTTGATTCAAACTAACAGTTGTGAACAAAGACAGTCTTTCTTCCAACAAAATATTTCGTCATCTCATAACTGAGAAGGGAATATGTCTGCAACAAAACATCTACGATGGAAAAATAACTTGTGGCAGTGATAAAATTACTGAACATTATAAGCTAGAACTATGGTTTTGTTTGCTTGTATTTTCATGATTACAGCTGTCTAAATTTACCAAAGTAATACAGATGTATTGATCTGTATTAACTGGAATCAAACTGACCCCTTGTAAGAATGACAGTTGGTTTCGCAAATGCCATTACTACTCCACAGGCTGGCAATATACAACAACAACCAAACAAAGTACCAAACAAGGGCAGTGACACTGTAGTCTGTAGTACCACTGTGTTTTAAAGAGGTGAACTGGGAGGCTGTCACACAGACCATGACAACGCTAAATTATTGCCATTATGTAAGCAATTCATGCAACATTTCTGAGAGGCGGAGCTGCTCTGGAGGCAGAAATAATCTCATTGGTTGGGTTAAACCTCAATTGGTGGAGCCAAAGAGCCACAGTTTTAGTGAGAAAAACTGTGGTTCATTGGCTCCGCCCATATAAATTTATCCCAACCAATGAGATTATTTCTTCCTCCAGAGCAGCTCTGCTTCTGAGAAATGTTAGTACCAATCTCATATATTTATATATATATAAAAATAAAAGTATATATATATATATACTATAAGTATATATATCCACTTACCTCTCAAACTCTATCCTGAGCAGCCGTTCTCTCTCTAGGATGGCCACATGCAGTCGACCCCATTCTTTCTCCACATCAATGGGGTGGTAGCCTGGAGGGACCTTCACCTTACCAGCATGCACTGCACTCTATAGGGGGGGCAGTCCAATGCATAAGTCATCATAGAATAGAATAGAATAGAATAGAATAGAATAGAATAGAAAATTCAGCTTGCCTCAAAGGATTGGTAGATGTGTTTAGAGTGGTTCTTGTCGGACTCTTTGGCTGGCAGCTCTGTCTCTTTGAACTTCAAGAACTGGCGCCACAGGATCTAAAGAGAAAGACAACACACACACAAAAAAACATTTCTCAATTCAAAAGTTGTTTGTCTTTATAACAACATATGCCTATTTTTTCTGACAAATAACTTTTTCTAACTTTATTAATTCAATATTCTAACTTAATTTATTTTGATTTTTTTCTGATAAAGTTTAGTGCCGACCTAGAATGTACAGCAAAAGCTTGTCTTTACTTCTGTAAATGAATCTAGGCATCTATGCATTCCCATGACCAGTGTAAACTGAGTTGAGCCTACTTAACGAGTTGAATAATGAGAATTGCTGCTATTTTTGAAGCGAAAGACCATATGCCTGATCTCTAGCCAGGCTTAACTTTGTTATCTGATAGAGTGTTAGAAAAATTAAGTAAACCCAAGAAACGGCTCTTTTGGTGGTACTGTGCTGTTGATTATTTGACTTCAAAGAGAATACAGAAAGGAACTGAAGTCACGGCATGCTTTTGTTTTGTAGCTCTGACGGGGAGTGGCAAGAGTGGAGATTCTGCTGAGGATTAGGTTTAATAATATAGCATTTTCTCAGCACCAGCACTGCTCCACCTACACTACAGTAGATGTCTTCCAACAACATCTGTGAACCCACTTCCTTCTATCTGCCCATTATGTTTCTATTTCCTTTCATCTAACAACGAATGGCCACCACTTCTTCTTTTTCACGATCGAATACTTCTATTGAGACATGATTATTGTCCTCATGCTCTATTTTTGCATTGAGAGAAACACATTTATGACTTGAGTTTACACACACACACACACACACAAACACGCAAGGATGAACCCCTGGTAGTCATTCCAGGCTACAGTCATAATATCAGCATATCCTCTCACCTCTATCTCCTCATAGCTGGCGGGGAACTTCCTCTCCTCGAAGATCATGACATGGTGGCGGATCCACTGGAGCAGAAGGGTTACCAGCTCGTAGTACTCCTGCCAGCGCAGCTCCAGCTCCTGAAGCAAACACAGCACATAACACAGCACATAAGATAGCAACAACAACAGGAGGGCTCTTCTTCCGCAGTGTCTCCGATAACTCACACAGCACTCAATTAAATTTAAACTCAATTAAGCACCAACAACCCTGGTTTTGTGTGATTGGGCAAGGGAGCAGAGAGAGGAGAGGGGTGAATGAAGGGGGCACTGGTAGGGGAGAAGGTGAGAGCGAGAGAGAGAGAGAGAGAGAGAAAGAGAGAGAGAGAGAGAGAACGGTCGTCTTCTTCATATCTTTGTCTGTTTCCGTGTGTGTGTTTTTGTATTTATATTCTTATGAGGACCAAATGCTCTCACAAACATAGAAAGAAGGAAATGGGGACATTTTGGCTAGTTGGGGCTTGGGTTTAGGGTTGAGGTCAGATTAGGATGAGGATTAGGTTTAGGTTAGAGTAAGGATTAAGGCTCATTAAGGTTAGTTTTGGGTTAGAGCAAAGTGATGTAATGGTAAATAAAGAGGTGGGTAAACTTTGACCTCCAGTCAATGAACATAACAAGGCAAACAACCACCAAGACAAACCGACAATGCTTTCAGAAAAGCAAAGGCTTATTTCTCTGAAACTCTCGATACTCATATAACTAACATCAGTTTGATACTACTTACCATTATGTATACTATAAATATACATCCAAGGGTTTAGTGAGGCATGTAGTGGTGAGGATTAAAGTTTGGGTTAGGGTTTGGGAATGACTGGAAATGTAGTGTAGTAATGCAAAAGTGTCTAAGTGTGTGTGTGCTTCCAGCTTGGACTCAACTCCCAACCAAGACCAAAATGTCCCACTATACAATGAGTCTAATGAGTGAGACGGTTCCCTCTGGCAGATGTAATGCAGACAAACACCACAGGTTGCTAATTTCCTGTGATACTTGGTATCACAGGACTTCTACTGCTTTTAGAACTTCTGGTTGCACTGGAAAACAAGTGGCCACAAAAGCTTATTTATAAGCTCAGTCACAAGCCCGCAAGATGTTGGTTAAATCTGATTGAGCTTCAATAATATGAATCAGATGGAATTGGAGCAAAGATTTATGATAGCTGGAGGAAATGGTGTTTTGGTAATGCTTGGAGTTGTGCATCAACACAAGAGCATGCGATGCATTGTATTCACCCCACTCACATTAGCTGCGATGCCGTCCTGGACGTCAGGAAGATGCGGCATGGCGTCGTACAAGGACGACACGTAAGTGATGATGGACTTTTCGTCAGGGTGTGGAACGTCAACATCTGGAAGAATAAGATGAAATCATGTCGTACACAGGTTCGTTATTATATACTGCAGATTCATAATCACAAATATTCAGTGCAGAAGCGACACAAAAAGCTGAATAATGCTACAATCCCCACTGTCCTCACTCAACCAGCCAACTAGCCTGTAGATAGTCATGGGGTGCTAAAGACAAATTGATTCTTCATAAGTAATTGAGTTTGGCAATAGTAGATTTGGCTTGGTTAACCTTGCTGCCCACATTTCCCATCTAAAACTAATGCCATTACTATGGTATGAAATTGCCGACTATAACTTTGTTTTCTGGAATCAAATAGCTTATGGACGTGAACAAACGAGGCCAGATGATGAGTGTTGATGCTCCATTCTTACCCTCAGGGTCCAGTAGGCGTGTCACCCCCAGGTCTCTCTCAGCCACACCAAAGGCCTGTTCCAGGTTCTCCAGGTTGGTCTGTCGGTACACTTTACTCATGTCGATGAGTCTGGGCCTAGGGGAATGGGCAAGAATGGGCAATCGGTCACCAACAGGGTCCCAATGGGTAAAGAGCCACTTTTGGCATAAAAGCTCACATATCGTCAAATACATGTCCCGTAAAAGATCACTGAGAGTTTCATTGAATTACTAACTTTAGTTCTGAAAGGAAACAAATTTACTACTAAACTTGCAAGGTGCATCATTTAACTCACTGTAATAAGATGTCCATATATTGTGATGTGTTCCTTGTATTCTCAGCCAGCTTCACATTATGAATCACAGAAAACAAACTCAAAACTCGGATGGTATAGAATTGGATGGAAGTCTAAACATTAACATGGATTTAACCCAACCCTTCCAGGCCGTATCACTTATATGGCATGACACCGAATTCATCAGCAATCATTCATGGTTGTTTTGAGATTTGAGATGTAGTTAAAAGACCCCACCTGTCTGCTCTCTGAAAAATCTGTAAGAGCACCTGCCCTATGTGCCCTCTGGGTGTTGGCAGAAGTCAGAGCAGCTATTGCAGGGATGTAATGTATAGCGCAGCTAAAATTATCAAGGCTGACACATTTCTGAATTGACAACCAACCACAAGTTCTAGAGTTCACAACTTGGGAGAAATGGATAGGATAATAAATGCATTGCAGAACCTTAAACTGAGTATTATGAATGCATAGGTTTTACTAGATTTCCAATCTTCATGACAGAAACTGTAGTAGCTCTGAGTACATCAAAAAACACCAGATCTACACATAG
>OOFE01009467.1:1556-21778 GCA_900323365.1 Monocentris japonica | reverse complement strand
AATAATAGTTTCAATATGTAATGGCCATAATGGAAGTCCTGGTGAACAAAAGACACAAGCTAATTCCCAAACAAATCCAAAACAATGTTTAGAAGGCTTCATGTTGCAAGGCAAAAACAATGCAAAGACTGAATAGTTAGTCAATGGGTCCTGCGGGTGTCAGCAGCACCTATTGATAACTGAATATTTTGGTTTATATCCAGCGACTAGATGGTCAATGCAAGCCAACTGAAATGAAGGAGCAGACAAAATAATACGACCACAGCAGCCAAACCGGGGGGAAATCGCGGGGCGCATGGAAGAGCATGGTGGCTACTGTAAGTTATAGACCCACTCACCAACCGAACGCTCCTGACCACGTCTCTCTCCCTCGGCTAGCCCCAGAGAGAGCAGTGGAAAAAGAGGAGGTGAAGACCAGACGGCAAAGTTCAGCATACACAGAAGAAGGGCAAAGGGAGGCAAACAGGAAGTGAGGGGGTGGAGTAGGAGGAAGGGGGAGTAGAGAAGGAGAACCAGGGATCAGACAGAAGGACAGTTCACATACACACACACAGAGAGAGAGAGAGAGAGAGAGAGAGAGAGGCCAAAGTGGGGTTCATGTGTTAAGGCCATGGAGGCGTCCAGAAAGATGAGTAGAGCTGGAGATGGTGGAGGGAGCGATGAGCTACAGCAGCAGAGAAGCTTCTATGCAGATCTGAACCATAGGGTGTACAATAATAATAATAATTTGATTTAAGCTTTTATAGAGTTAGAAAGACTAAAGGAGGTACTTTTAAAGCATTAAAAATGGTTACGGTCATTTCAGAGTATGGAGATAGACTCCAATTAATATGTCAGTCTGTTTACATCCAGACAACTGTAGATTTGGCAAAGTTCAGCTGTTGGTAAGCCTTTGATTGACAACTTGGCTGAGATTGTTTAAAATTTGCTGCCACAGGCATTCCACGCTGACTCATAGGTGTGTTATTTCTTCGGGATTAGGTTTTGGTTCAGAGGTTGGAAGGCGGCTGAGGCAGCAGAAGTTGGAGCTCGGTCCCACTCACCAGCGTTTCTCCGGAGAGGACCTCGAGCAGGGAGATCAGGTTGTGTCCATCTCTAAGGTCTTCGTACAGGTCCGTCACGTGACGCTGCGCCTGCCAGGACACACAAGGAAGAGGAGGCTTGGAGATGAGTTCCAGCATCATTAATAATCAACCCAAATCCAAACACCACACATCAGGCTGGTGTTTATCTGCAATTGTGTAACTGTTATCTAAGTCCTCCTCAGCATTCTTCCATCGGTACAATTCTACACAGGTCAGGAATGCATCTGACTTCTGCTCCAAATGCCAAATGGCAGCTTCCATCCCTGACAGCTGATAGATGGGACTAAGAAAAACACAGATGTGTAAAAAAAAAAACAACAACATTGATGATTCCACACAGTGCAAACACCCACAGAGAAATGAAAACAGGCACTGGTGATCTCTATATTAGCTAAAAAAAAAAACAAAAACACAGTGAAGTCTGTTCAAAGAAGATTTCTGAATCTTTTGGCTGCATGCACAACCAGTGGACCAGTGGTCAAAATTGCATTCTTGCTTTATATAAGAGAGGCGTGGGACTGTAAACAGACAGAGAGATGAGAAATAGTGCTGTGATAAAGGAAGAAGATGGGGAGAGAGTGGTGCTACACAAGTGGAAGACCTGGAGAGAACGTAGTCCACATGCAAGTACCATACATAGAAAGGTTTAGGCCTGCTAGAACGTGCCAGTACCTACCTGTGCTCTCCAATGCTGGGCCAGAGAGGCAGAACGAGGGACGAGAGATGGAGGAAGAAGGGAAAGGACGGATGAGATATGGAGAAAAAAAAAGAATGGAAACAGGGGAGGGGAGGATAAGATAACAGATGACGGAAATGAATAAAAATAAAAAATGAAGCACAACGATCAGGATCGGACAGGAAATTTAGAGGATGTGATGATGGAGATGGATGATAGAATGATAAAAAAAACAGTCAGCTTTGAGCTCCGTGACAGAGTTGAACTAATACAAGCGCTTCACTTGGGTGTGTCGGCCCTAAAGAGGAATGAAAGCAAATTTTCTCCTGCAAGTCGCAACAGTGTCTGATGTATGACGAATTTCAACACGTTTATCTCGCATTATCAACACGCCTGCAGAGCATGGACAAAATGAATGGAGCTGGAAGGATGTAATTCACACCACGGCCACTAGGAATCACTGTCTGCACACTTAAAAAAAAACACCAACCACAACAACATAGTTGGTACAGCGTGTTGCCTTGTTTGCACTTTAGTGGCAGGTGGTGTAATAGCCTACCACGGTATTTTCATCAGAGGAGCAGCTCTACTCTTGAGTTATTTTCAGAGCTGAGAGAGTCTCTATCATAGTGTTTCATGTGAAAAATGCACAAAATGACATAATGTTACCGTAGAAATTTATGTACACACAATTCAATAAAGCTTTACACATATTTTGTAAGAAAAAATGATGCTCCCTGTGACATAACTTAATTTCCAAACTCATTTCAAAGACCTCGTTGCTCTGCACCTCCTCAACACCTACTGAAGGCCCTGTCCATCACCACTGCCCAATCATATACACTAAAAAGGCTGTGGTGCTGCTCCGCGTCATCGCAGTCACGTTGTTGCCGCTGACAGCTGGTGTCGTGCTACAAATTGCTCTCTCAGAATCAACACGAGCTGTTTGATCTGCATCTTTGTGAACTTTTCAAGGCGAAAATCATTAGTCCATGTAACTGACATCTCGGTTTCACCACACACTTGTTCCTGTGATCTACTCTCACAGGATTCTGTACAGGAGTGCACATGAGAAGATGTTACATAATCCTCACGTTGTTTTACACAATCTGAACTCTGAAGGTTTCAGGTTTTCTCCATTTACAACTATGTTTTTTATCTACTGAACGTTGTAGAAATCTGTTGGGAAACGCCCTCATTCTGCATCCCGCCTGACTTTCCAGCCTCAGTCCTCCTGCAATATAACAAGATTTACACAGCAGGGTGAAACCACCCTGTGTCCCTTTACAGCTCCTCATAGCTGCACCTAGAGTGTGCCCCTGTGGAGCCAACCTGTAAACCATTAAATCAGTTGAACATCAGCCTAACCTTAGGGGCTTTCACACAACCAGACAGTTAACACTTTCCCTTCCAAATATGTTGCTTTCCCTCAGTGATGTTTTCAATTGTTGACTGTAAGTGGAGTTGATGTTCCACTTAAAAAGGCCCTGGGCAAGATTTTTTTTTTTTACAGCACACCCTTACAATCAGCCTAAATCACAGTGTGGCTGCAATACAGAAGAGTGCCCCACCCCCCTGCTGCAGATTGTATTCATCTATTTTCCAAAATTAATTATTCCTGGGCAATTAAATGCTTCAAGCTTTCAAAAATTCAATAAGCCAACGATTAAATTACAGAAAGTTACATTGTGCACCGGGCAACTTCGCACTTTGGCGGCCCCAAGAGGCAGCGAGAGGTAACTGTTGGTATTTTTGAGGACTTCACTACCCTGAGCTTGCTGTAGCACTAGCGGAGGTGCTAGCTCGCTCACTGCTATTTCTGAGCTGTGTGCGTTCGGCTCCTAAATTACGGCTTGTCACTTCCTGTGCTCAGAGAAAACTTTCCCGCCTCCAAAACCTCATTGGGGTGAATGGAGAGAATCTGCAATGGCTCAAAGAAGGGGGAGGGACCCGTTTATTTTATTTAAAAAAAAAAAAATCAGAAGGAAACTTTAACAATTAATCAGCAACGTGGTTGAGAAAAATTGTAACTCATGCAACTTCTACATGCATCAATAAATTTCTTTCAGTTTAGGTCAGGCATTAACACAGGCAGCCACCCAGACCTGGGAGTCTGTGCAGCACATGTGCTACTGTTGGCCCAACCACCGTGGGCTCCGGGCCCAGACCAGAACGCCTTTTTTCGGAGGGAGTTAAGTGAATCCAGATGTCTATGACTCACCCTTGCACATTTACAGAGAAACACTTAAGAGAAACGAGAGGGAGCATGTTCGGTTACACGAGCCCAATACGTTAGCGCTGCACATTCACGGAAAGGAAAACACTCTCTTGTTCCATTCATTTCTAAAAAAAAATAAAAAATAAAAAAAGAGAAATGAATGGATGAATGGTTCTGTGTCTTTGTAGTGAAGACGGACATATAACGTGGAAGCCGTTTATGTCGTACGCCTGGAAATGTTTTGTTGCCGATGGGAGTTTCTCGGGTGAAAAATGACACGGGCAGGGGCATTTTTACTCTATGGGAGGGGCCTCGTGTTGCAGGGGATCATTTTTCACTTCTAATGAGAAATTCCAGAGTGAGTCATTTGCCCTGTTAAACTTTACCACCACCCCTCCCGTATACCTCCCTCGTTGTGTTAAGTGTGATGAATTGGACGGCTTTCAGGCCATCAGCGAGTGATGTAGGCGAGAGGAGATGAACCGTTTACATAGCCTCTCAGCTGATGACAGACTGGCCTTCTGGTAAGCCTCCCCATCACAATACAACGTTAGTGACTAAATGTGAAAACAATACGCGACTAGCTAATGTGCGAGTCTTCCAGCAGTGCACGGGTCAGGGCCTCCACTGTAGACAATAATCCCGAGACTCAAAACAATCAGCAGCGCAACGCTCTGATCTTCGTAGGAGTCTGATGAGGGATCCTACTCTGCCGTTCTAACACTGCGCTGGCACGTCCGCATGACCTCAATGACGTACGGTATTTATATTCAGGGTCCCAGTAATGGCAAAACCAACGCAACCTCCTGTGCACATCGACAAAGTCCTGACCAAAACCCAAACATTATCCTCCTAAATATAGACATGGGGAATCGCGTTAAAAAAAATCTCCATGATTATTATTTTTGATTGCCCTTCGCTATCCAGCGCGTAAAAGATGAGAAATACATCCAAATTCACAGCTGCAAAACCAAGCCAACTATTTGCTTCTATAATTAAAGAGCAGGGTTTTTTTGTTTTTTTTTGTAAAGCCATCAGAAAACACTCATCTTAGTGCGATGAGAAACATCTGCAGTTCACAACTTGCACTGTTCATTCCCGGGCCAGGAACAGGGAAATGAAAATGAATTCCACTTTGATAACTTGCGTGGTTATTATGTAAGAAACCAGTCAACCGCATCGTTCCTGAACTTCATTCAAGTGAGGCGGCATTTATGGACAATCTTCAAAGAGATTTCCATTCATGAGAAGAAACCTTATTCATATAAAAATTGAGATGAAATGAAAAGAGAGAATGCAATCAAAGAGCAGGCCCTTACCTTTATCAAGTGCTTGTTCACCCATTTTGTGAAGGTCTTTTTCTGTACTCGATCCCGTTCATCTGAAAAATACAAAAAAAACATAATCGTCAGACGTGGATCAAGTGGGAAAGTTAGAGATTCTGAGGGAGATATGAATTTTAATGCCAACACACAGGTTAGATTAGATTCAACTTTATTGTCATTGCACAGAGTACAAGTACTGAGACAACAAAATGCAGTTTGGCATCTAACCAGCTATCACAGTGGTGCAGAGTTCAGCAAGGTGACAGCTGAGGGGAAGAAGCTGTTCCTGAGCCTGCTGGTCCTGGAACGAAGACACCTGTAGCACCTCCCAGAGGGGAGGTGGGCAAACAGTCTGTGGCTGGGGCGAGAGGTGTCCTTGACAATGCTGCGTGCCCTTTGCAGACACCGCTTGTGCTGGACCGTCTCAATAAAGGGGAGTAAAGTACCGGTGATGCATTGGGCGGTTTTCACCACCCTCTGCAGTGCTTCACCAGAAGTTCACCAGAATCTGAGGAGATCACTATCCCTTGTACTATTTGGGTGCATACCAGTAAAAAGCTCCTGTAACCTCCTGCGACTTTCATGTGACTTCAGAATAAGAGTGCAGTGAGGTATTCTGAGCAGATAGCAAGAGAAAACTCAGCTGATGGAACACCAATGAAAATATCAAATATCCAAGATGACAAAAAGTTGTTTTATTTCCCTGAGAAACAGAAGCCAGCACTGGGCGCCAGTATCATAACTGTCTTGACTGTGCACGCCTGTGTGTGAGTCAGGCTGCATCAGAGCACATTCACTGTTGGCAGATGCGCCCTTATTGTCTAGGAACACTTTTAACTGCAAGGGCACGTCTATCAGGAAGAGACGGCATTGCCAGAGGTACGCTTGGACGCTATCATCCACAAAGCATCCTATTCAAAAGACCAACTTTGTGAGGTGTGAAGTTACTTTGCGTGGCATGTTATCACCCACTGATCTAAAGCACTTCCCCCCCCAGCAAGAAACCTCAAGATCACAGCAGGGGAACACGCCCGCTAAGACAACATGCCTGCACACACACACCTAGTGTTGCTAAAGGAGCTCGAGTTTAGACAGGAGACGCCAATAAATATCCCAAGGCGTGCCGCTGTGATTCGTTATGGAACATTGGGAACGACGAGGCATCACAGGGGGATGAATCTGTCTGATGGCTCTGTCTGTTGTTAGGCTGTCTGATCAAAGATTGTGGTTTAGTGAAGAGTGCTTATTCTGTAGATTGCTGTTAATTGTGATACTGAACATCCCACACCTCATTTAGGAATTTCTCAACTCCATAACTTTGCCCACCTTCGTTGGCTCACATGATCAAAATTTATATCATTCATGTTGAATTGTGGACCCAAACAAAGTCATGTGCCTTATCATTCTTGCAAGGGAGTGACAAGCTGCTTTATTAAATATCTATAACGACACACCCTGCAATGAACACTGGAGGCCGTGACACTCCTAACGCAAAAAAAAGGCACCTACGCTGGGTTCGTTTTCTCAGGTGGGCGTCCAACTCGACAGAGGCCAGCAGACCTTTGACCGCCTCGTTTCTCAATTAAACCGATAGGGGCTGTGATTTACGACGCGACCTCCGTCGTTCTACTTCCTGTCTAGGGGGGCGATGCGTCACACCGAGGGGAAGTGTGATGATTGGTGGCAAACAAAGCCTAATAACAGCAAGATGTTTGCACCTTGACCTATGGGTTACTCCATTCCACACACACACACACACACACCACTGCTCTACCGAAAAGGGACAAGTGGATGGGGGTTGAATGAACTTTATGTATCAAATGTCACTAAGCACAAACGGGTCTCGGAGAGGTGTGGAGTTAAAAGCCCAAAACAATGTGAGAGTTGGCAGTTCTCTGAGACGAAGAGCAGCCAAGACGAAATGTTTGTTTCTTATCTAACGTGTCATTCATGCCTCACTGCTAATAAAAGCCAAGCAATCATTGCAAGTCTGCCAAAGGCCAACTTGACAAACTTTCAGAACCAAGCATGCGACACATCATCATCATATTTACCAACTAATGCATGAAGACAAATACAGCTGTAGTGAGTCAGTCACCCCAAAACACATGCTATACAACAAGTAGTGCACCATACAAAATGAATGGACTTGGCTGACCAATACAAAGTGAGAAAGCTGCTGATGCGTTAGAGAGGGGGAGTATCCTCCCTTAAGGCACAGTGTGGGGAAACACTAGACAGCTTTCTGCCCATCACAATAAAGGCCCCTTTCAGCTAAAATGACACTGATGGAAGAATAATCTGGTATACAGAACCTGAAAACAGTCCATATTTGAAAACCCAGATGTAAAATGCTCCTCTCACCTCTGAAACAACCACCTGAAACAACAGTTAACTCTTGCCCAGAGGCATTTGTTCACGTCATACTGGTACCTTTTCTCCCGTCCATAGCCTTCAGCATCCCCTGGTAGTACCCTTCATCCGAGGGCACCCTGTCTCTGCCCATGCTGTCAGAGGAGAAATTCCTATACCTCTGCTGCTGAGAGTTCATTGTCACCTTGTCTCGGCGTTGCTTAGTAAAAAAAATAAAAAATAAAAAAATCCTTCCTCAGTGTTTTCCCCTTGATGTAAGCTTCTGCTTTTCTTGTTTCTATCTATCCCTTCCGAATCCTTAGTCCTTCCCAATCATGCGGTCCCGTGGCCGCTCAGCACTTCAGAAACCTATGAGTTCTCTCCCTCCTTGCCTCTCAACCTCTCTCTCCCTCGTTAACTTCGGCTCTGCCCTTCTTTTCCTCCCTTTTTTTTCACTTTCCCCTCTCTCTCTATTCCTTTCAGAGTAAACGGTGCCTGTGGGCTATGAAGTCTGGGCCTGTCCTTGTGTGTGATGTGTGTGTGTTTAGAGGCAGTGAGTTTGGAGGACACGGTGGGTAGGGCTTTGGACAAACCCCTTCCTCCCCTTCCTTCCGCTGGTGTCACGCTGGTGTGTTGAGGCGAGGGAAAAAGAAGAAGAAGAGGCGGGGAAAGACGAGGTGTGGTAGCCTGCACTCTCGCTGAATGGCTTAGCTTGCGCAAGAACACACACACACACACTTGATGAAAAGAGTAAAGGGAGCAAGGTTGCTATTTACAGAATCACACACACACACACACACCCACACACACCTATGGTTAATCATTACTTATTTACAGCATTCCTCAAACATTTCACAGCAGGAGTTACTCAATATGACGAAAGAAGAAGGAAACGGGAGTCGAGATAGTTCAGGGAAGGGCTGCTGATGAATGACCGCACCCTGAACATTACTAATCTGAGAGATTTTCCCCCAGAGATCACCTGCCAATCAAGCAGTGTGACCAGTAGGACCTATGTCTTTTTCTGTTGGTGATGTTTCTGTAGGTGGCTCTCTTTTCTTAGTCTGTCCAGCCACGGTGGCTATTGCTGCTCACCCTAACCACCCAGTTCTTCTTCTATTTACTCCAAACAAACACGAAACGGTAGACGCATCACCTCCTGTGCACCTCCAGGAAAGAACAACCTGACACCTGGTGTTTAGAACAGCAAATGGAAAATCTGGCTAGAGGTTGGTTAGCGACAGAGAGCAGCAAAACGGACCTTTATTTCTATGAAAATGACGTGGATGATTACTGTAGCCCGCCTAAAGATTATTTTCTATGGTTGCGTTCACGTGGAGGGGAAAAATAATGATTTTTACAAAGACAATTCAAGTAGTCAACAAAGTTCTATGACAACAAATCTCATTAACTCTCATTTTAAGTTGCATTCCAGCACATTTCAAAACTAGACTTGCACAGCCCAATTTACTGAGTGTTTCCATGAGAGTTTGGGGTTAATACCCTCATACGTCCCACCAGTGTGGTCCCCTATGCAGGCAGTATGTGCTGACAGCTAAAGCAAAGCACAGGGTGTGGCTGTACCTCTGCTGAATCCTACCCCTCCAGCCTTCAAAAAGCCTGTAAAAATCATTTCCCCACCCTGCCTGACATCACATTATCGGGCATCGAAAAGCACTTCTTCTTCCAGAGCGCGAGGTATTTAAAACGACCTGTACGAACACGAAGCTACTTAGTGTGTCAGTGCGAGTGTGTGTCCATGTGTTTACTCATTTCAGCCACGTTTGCAAAGTTGGAGACACACCTTTGTAGTTCCATACAATGTCTAGGCAAGCTGAGGAATTAAGGAGTGGTTAAAATGGGGATCTGATTAGATCTCGAAAAGGAAACGAAGCGCAGAATATTCTGTACAACGCTGGCTCGCCTCGACCCTACGATGTCTTCATCCACGCAGCCTCAAACCATACGTGCAGCACTTTGATCTGAATATTGTTCCATCTGGGTAGAGAGCAGTACTGAGATACTGAGCAACTTCTGACGTCCCAGTTGGCAAAAATGTACTGAAATCTACCTTTATAGCTCAACAAGACCTGCAGCCCCATGGTGCTCTGAATGCAAA
Organism: Monocentris japonica; assembly: GCA_900323365.1. NCBI lineage: Eukaryota > Metazoa > Chordata > Actinopteri > Trachichthyiformes > Monocentridae > Monocentris > Monocentris japonica. The sequence goes on along the minus strand of OOFE01009467.1, from coordinate 12,003 downwards.
ATATCAAAATCAGAGGTAGAACCTTATAATAATGTGCAAGGTCACTCTGGGTTTGGGTCTATAAGCTTCTGTCTGACTGTGACCTGGATGAATATGATTCAATGGACATTTTTAACTATCGAGGCAGTTTTGAAGCACATTAGGACTAGACTGCATCAAATTAAATACATTTTGGTATAGTATTTTTATTTTTTTTTTATTTGAAAGAGTCCAGAAAACCACCGCTGTGCAAAATTGCATTTACTGTTATTTACTGTTATTACTGCAAGTTATTTTCATGTTGATTTATTTTCTCAACAACCACCAGTTTAAGTAGAACCTTAAAGTACCGAGCTGAAATGAGTTTTTTTTTCAATTTAACCCCAAATGGTTATCTAAACACCACAACAGCAAAAAGTAATATTCAAAGATTAAGAATATGTGGATGAGTCATTTTTAATAAAAAAAGTCAGACAGAGCCTTAATAATTCCAAATGCTGTAAGATCAAGCCTTTATAAATGAGACTGTATTTTCATTTTGGGGTATTAGGGTGAAATAAGTTATAGAATAGAATAGAACAGAATAGACGATATTTGATATATGATATCTGAAGTAGATGAGAGTCATTTTCAACAACAAGACACTCAGTGGCGTTCTGGCGGTGGCACAAGTACAAGTACTGACACCTACTTCAGTCGGCTTTTCTACACACGATGGGAAATACTAGCAGGGGACCAAACCCCACATGGGAACAGGCGAGGACACAGAAACTGTGGAATATCTTGGTCATGACATCTTTCCTCCAAAGAGAGACATATCATTAAGGTCTCAACATGCTTATTACGCTGCCCCCTCATCTTGCTTCATCAAAACCAGATGGAACCGCTTAGGCCATCAGAAAAGCAGAAAGAGCTTGGTGAGAATATGAAGCGTTTTTTCTCTCTAAATGACAAGTTTGAGGTTCAATCATTTTCTATAAAAGAGCTGACAGAGACGTTGGGCTTGGTGTTCCCAAACTTATTTTGACGTTGAATAGATGCTGACGCGACAGCCTGCGTAAATGTAGCGCCAATATGAAAGTTGAGATGACGCCATAGCTGCTCCCTGCATCATTTTGTGAAATCGGGATTCAAATCTCTTTCTGATATCAAGTTCAAAATGCTCATGAGGGTTGACATTGAACCTGGCCACCTCCTGCGTGTTGCCGTCTGTCAAATGCATGCTGGGTATATTCAGAAGCTGAAGCATCGCTGGGCTTGTGTCTGGACTTCCAGCAGTTCCCCACAGAGCCTTTTTCTCCAAAGCATGTGCACAAACACTACTAGGACTAGCTCATACAGTAAAATAGTTTGAGATAAATAAAATGTAAAACTGGAATGTCTTCAGGCAACAAGGCCATTCCTTCACACAGTCCTAGTTAAACATACACCCCATTAGCCCCTGGCTATAATGTTGGCCCAATCACACAGTTGGATTAGCTGACTGACTGACGATTGCTTGCTATCTAGTTACATAAGGACCGCAGATAACCAGGTGAGCACATTATCAGCCACACCTCCCTCACCCTAGTGACAGTAAGGCCCTGTTGCTTCCTGTCACAAAAAGGATTTTGCTACCCGTTGCCCCTCCCTTTGGAGTCACCCTGCGTGCGTCTGTTTTCTCTTTGTTTGTACTGAAGAAGAGAAATATGTCGGAAGCGATTTTTCAGTCAGCTTTTCGCTCCACTCCTTTAGCGCTGGAAGAACAGCGCCCTCCTCCTGTTTTGTGCCTGAAAGCAATCTCCCTTTGTGCTGCAATCCGGCAGATGTCCCGCCAAATTGCACTAAAATATTTAATGCGGTATGGATTTATTGATGTTAAAATGCCACACATAGCACCTAGGAGTATTTCAAATCACTCATTCCTGATCAATAAATTCACTGATTCGAATCAACTCAATTTTCCAGTAACCGCCCTGATCAACAGGATGCAGGCTATTGCATTAGAAGTGGCTCTGACATGGACTAAAGCAAAAATCAATCAGCTTTACCTCCTAAGAACCAGTCTGTTTAAATTCTACATCTATAAACTGCCACATAAATACAGAGCCTGAACAAGTAAAGTAAAAAATCAGAGGCCTTTATGTTTCCATTTCCATATACCTCTCAAGTGTACTGACACATGGCGAAGCTTACAGCTGTTGAGGGCCAACACAGTCTGAATTTAAATGCTAAGAGGCTTTATTCCCAAAGAAAACAAACACATTATAGGACAAAAGAAAGTAAGGAATGTGCCATTATGGTTTCGGAAAGCACAAAGCTGCAGGAGACACGGAGGGGTTCAGAGAGGAGGCGGACGGACAACACCTTTCATTGTAAGGGATGAACAAGCCAAAGGAAGGATTTACTCTCCCAGGTTAGGTTACGCCTCCTTTGTATTCTCAATCCCTCTTCCCCTCCCTCTCTCTCTCTCTCTCTCTCGTCATTTCGGGCGAGAGAGTAAGCGTTCGCTGTGATATCTGGCCGCCACACCCCAAAGGGAAAGGAATGTTAATAAAACTAGCAAACAGCCCTGACACGCCCTGATCAGCACCTCAACTCGTACGCGAGGAGGAGGAGGAGGAAGGAAGGTAGGAAGGTAGGAAGAAGAGGAAGCCGCCACCTGAATCCTGGTGCACTCGGCATCGCTTTGCCCTCTGCTGACGCTGAGCAGACAAAGACCCGATCGTATCATGCATACCCCTTGGGAGGTTAGGAGACATAAAGATCAGGCACGTTCTGATCAGCTACACATACAAGGGTATATGCAGCTTTCAGAAAGCCAATTTTTAATGCTGAATGACTGAAATTATTATTTTTTAAAAACATAATAAAGAAACAAAACTGCCAAAACCAGCCTGATCAAACAAAGTTAATGAAAGTTCAGGCACTATAAGTGGGTAGTATAAGACAAAGGACAATGGGAAATGAATTGGTACGTGGTAATTGGGACCTCAATAACTGTATTTTAGACATTTTGATACATTCAAGGGCTTTTTAAGGGCCTTAAATGTAGCTAATTATTTTCATTAAGGACCTGCTGATGCCGTCATATAAGACCAATTTGTTAGCAGTACATGAAAGACATAAAATAGCATTGTAATACATTGAGTCAGGAGCACAGTTAAACAATCCACCTCATACAGAGGAGTCTCTGAATGTTTGAGCTCATTTTAACCACAAGGATGTTTGTCGTAGCCGCACAGTGATGCACCGTCATGATATTATCCACATGGATCTTCAGCCTAGCAGCAGATTTTAGATGCCGTGGTCCGAATTAGATCTGAAGATGAAGCTGCAAACCCAATTTATCCCAGACTCAACACGCCTCTAGATTAGTCATGACAGCTGAGTTTTAAAATAACTCGGCCCAGAGCTCCGGAGGCCTCTGTGGAAAGTCCCACACCTGGAACTGAACTATTGTGTCTGTTGCTTATCTTTCATTTGGTGAATTCAGATGCAATAGACGGTTTTGGAATCAGGCGAGGACAATGCAGTTTCATTGGCACTGAGGACAACCTGTAAAACAACATCAGTCTCCCTCTGTAGGTGACAGGGTAGTGAAAAGGGCTGTTATTTGGCTGAAATTGTATGTGAGTAGGAGCAAAATCACTGCTACAAAACTCTAAGTTTATGAGTTACCCAATAAAGCAGAATGTTATTACATATGATCTTTCCCATGGAATTCCAAAAGGATAACTTTTACACTTTACAAAATAAAGTGCACAAACAAAGTAAAGCATGAAGCTGCAACAATTTAAGGATGTATTAGTGGTGGATTTTGTACAGACCATCCATATTTTATACTACTAAGCATCACTCTCCCCTCCATCAACATCTACAGTCGTGGTGTCCCTGAGCAAGGCATTTAACCCCCAACAGAAGACTGCGGTTGTACTGGGCAGTTCCCAGTGTGAACGTGTGGAACTGTATGTGAAGCAGGGTGTTCCTGGAAAAGAGCACGGAGCTCAGTCAACTTTCCCTGGATAAATCAAGGTTAAAGTCAAAGAAATGAAAATAAAAACTAGGCCAAGACCAGAGGTTTGGATCCAGTGACATTCACTGACTGACTTGTTTCCCTCACTCACCACTAACTTGGTTTCTAATGCAGCTGCATAATGTGTAGTCTGTAACAGATGCAAAGTAAAATCTAGAAAAGTAGAATAAAGTAAAATTACTATACCCAAAAGAGTACAAGTACGCAAAAAATACTCAATTTTAGTAAGAACAGTAAATGTAATGTGTTGCTTCCACCCTTGATAGGTGATAAACTGCACAAAAACCTGCACACTGACTACTAAGAACACTAAGTCTTTATTCCAGGGTCTTTAGTAGGTTTACCATCCCCCTTGTGTTCTATTAATATCTCATTATTACATATGGTATTTCCCCTATGCCATGCTTGAAATGTTCCAAAAGCCTGTGCAACTGTGGAAAAAGGGGAACTTGAGAGGCGCTTCTATGGCAACGTCCCCACAACACACAGCACCTTGTGCAGCGGCGGCACAGTTACTGCTCTCTTACTCATGGCTGCATTTTTTAGACGCAGAGACGTTGGAGTCTCCCGTGACTGACCGGCTTGACGTGGAAAGGAAAACGCCATCCTCCACCCCACCACGCGCCTCGCCACTGGAAGTTTTTGACCACTAGATGGAGCCAAAGCACAGTAGCTATAAGGCCTGTGGAAAAGATTGGTCTCCTTATATGAATTCTGAAACCAATTTCAGAATAAAACAGACACTATAGTGAACTTTAGATGGATACTACACAAATGTGACAGCAAAACAATGTCCCTATGTCAATTTTAGAGTAATATTCTAGTGATACCATAAGAGATAAAAAATCAATAAGATTATTAACAAAATATTCATATATGTCATCACTGTTAAGTTTTCAATGATACAATCCTACTCACTCTATAAAAACCATTACAAAAAAGAACTCTAGTAATCCTATAATTCTAATAGATTCTAGAAGGATACAGCGAAACCATAAGTCTCCATAGGAATATTATAGTGATACCATAGGATATCACAAATACCATACGATAAAGTCACTATAAAGTCACTAGTGAGTATCAGAAACAAAGTTTAAACCCCTATAGGAATATTATAGGTATATTATAGTGAACAAAAATACTGGTGAATAATGACTAGTTTGATAAATGTGACCCATTGCTCTTTACACACAATGGGATATCCTAATCCCTGTACCTGCAAAGAACATTTCTTAGATGGTAAACCTTTGCTATCACTCTCACTGCCTTCACTAGTCAGACTGCTTGAAGTCAATCAAGATAATGCTACCCCGAGGACACCATTATACCCAGTTCACATCTATATCTCCAGTTACCCATTCAGCATGCCTTTAAACAATATAGCCGATATGCATTTCTCCTGTTTAACATTAACCCTACTTTATCATCTTCACACCGACTGCTGTAGTTAATTATTACAAGTTAGTGCTGCTCCACATTTGATTGAAGGATAATATGATGATAATAACAGTTCCCATTGCATGTGAAAGTCCTGTAAGCTCCTCCCATATAGTAGGGGCTTGCCAAAGCCCTTGGTGACGGTGCTAATTTCTGATATGTGTGAGAACATTTCTTTTTTTGTGTGTTTAAGATTATTGTGGGATCCCTTACAAAAAACTGCTGGAGGCAATTAAATGTATTTTATTATTTAATTATTTAATTGATTCCCACTTACAGCACAAATGACACCCAGGGCACTGATGTGTGAGTCAGAAACATATTTTTTTTCAGATTTATATATAAAAATATTAATCATTACCGAAAAAGAACTATATAATTATGAAATATGTTGGATAATAAAAAAGATAAACTGTATAATATCATATAATACATCTTATAAATATATTTCAAATATGTTGTAACATTTTATAGTTTTAATTCAGTGTTCTGTTTATTGTTAAATCAATAAAATAATAAATGATACATTTTAGAAGAATACTAATACAAACATCACAGTAAAACTTTAAGTCCCTACAGGGATATTATAGGAATATATAGTGATACCATAGGAGATTTAAGAAAATACGTGCGATAAGGTCACTATGAAGTAAGTACCTGTAGAAATATCATATTATAGGAATATTATAGTGATAGGGAATAGTGAGCATATTGCATAACGGTTGTATAAAACAACACTAAAATAGCGAGGGAAACTCCGTGACAACTAAAAATCCCGCGCTTGGACCGCCAACTAACCAATTAACTACTCAACGTGTCTGGTCTCCCCACTCACCTGCACAACACATTTGACTGTACAGATATTTCCTTCTTTCTGCGTAGCGGCTCATCTCGTGCAGATAACCCTCCCGTTCACTTCGATTATCCTGATGGCAACAGACGCCACAAGCCCCTCAGGACCCCCCTGTATAGCCTCCCCCCATTTACAGACCTGCAATCGATACTCTTTTCTATGCCAGCTGGTGAGAGGAGGCGAGAGAACTAAACTGTAAGCTGCATGGTTTGCCACTTGTTACGTGAACAAAACATTACAGGTGATTTTCTTTTTTTTTTTTTTTTTTGTTTTAACCTTTCAGGACCACCCCGCTTCACTTTCTTACAGTACTCACTGCGCAGTTTTGGGGGTTCATTGCCTTGCTCAGAGGCACTTCAACAGTAGGAGGTCGCTCTTTCATTCTCATTCCTTCTGCCCACTTACATTTCCCCCAGACAGGGGATACAGATTCAAGCCAGCAACTTGTCCACTCTAAATTATTACAGAATCAATAAAACCTTACTCTTTTGGAGCCATTTTCCAACCCAAGGGTAAGTCAACATGAACCTCAAAATAAAAAAATAAAAAAATTAAAAAAAATCAAGCAACTGCACAGTCTGTGAAAACATTCACTTAAACGATCTTAATGTCATCTGTTCAGCAAACAATCTGATATGTGTTCATAGTCAGTGGTTTTAGTGTGTGTTTGTGCTTGTATTATGTATTTTAGTCTCTGTACACACAAGCAGTCAAAAAGGGTGAGACGTCTGGGAGCCTCAGGTTGAGTTATCAGGCTTCTTGAAAGTTTCAATGCAGCCCTGGAGCGTTTTTCAGCCATTTTCATATCACGTTATATTTATTATTCTTCCGGGCTCCCTGGGAAACCTGTTGTAATCTGAAAGCTGTGTTAAAAAAACTCTAAAAGCTAAAAGTAATACAATCAAGCATCATCTCCACCAACGCAACTGATGCTGTATAGTCACGAGGGGGAATGATACCCTACAATTCCATTAAATAATAACATAACAACATCATGGAGTTATGGTTTGCTATCTGGCCAATAGAGCGGTCTAGTTTGGCCGAGACACACACGCACGCACACACCTACCGTTGCCAGTCAACTTTAGGAGGTGAGAATTTATGACAGGTCACAGCTGAGCTGATCCTAGGTCACATTTAAAAGGGACAGTGAACTAAATATGCAGTCCTCTCCTCTTACAGAAGACTGACCTCTGTCCCAGGACCAGGCATATAGGGAACTGATCTCAGTTTTTTTGTTGTTGCAGCTTTTTCCAACAACTAAACATTACTCTTTTTGACCCATTTCCAACCTAAGGGGAAAAACAAGTCTGAACAAATGTTCTTAGGATATTATTATGCCACTATCAAGCTGTAAATAGAAACCACAATGTCTGCAGGTTTCAAATTCAAGACATTTCAAGACCTTTTTAATGCTACCTGTGATTGAATTTAAAAAAATGAAAAACAAAGCTGGTAAACTAGGGTCGGCCGACATCAGAAGCCCTGTGCAAAAGTTGCTACAAAGCAAGTCAAGTCAATGAGGGAACACAAGTAACTCAGCAAAATGTCCCAGTGACCTTTTCTTGGAGTCAGAAGGGGCGTGAACTGGCATTTTGGGTAAAAATGAGATTTACAGAAAAAGCTCTTGTAAAAGCTCTTCAGGAGATCTATTTAGTAGTTTTGTGTATTTATGTGATGACAAGAGCATTATCAAAAGCTATTTACAACAGTTGATCAAAGTTATGCCCCTCTGCCTCCGAGCTTGATGATTTTATTAAATTTAAGATTTGTATTGAGGTAAAAACGCTGATCTGACCGATCTGGAGACGTAGGAATGTGCCCTCTGGAGAGATAAAAGGATGGAGGGATACTCTGCTAACTGAGCTGCACTCTTCAAGTCAGATGTTTTCTCTATCAGATTGCTGTAAACAGTCATGTAATAGCTTCATACAAAGGCAGTAGGCATAAAGTGACACTTGCATGGGCTACGTTAACATCTCTAAGTAAACTGTTGATGCCATTGTATACGATACACCAAGTGGTGCTGAGAAATCCCCTGATGGGGGTCGAGAGGCGTATAAATAAGCTAGCCAGCGCAGGACGGGACGTGTTTCCATGGTCCCAGTGCCCCTCATAAATAAATACACCTCCAGATGACTGGCTTGTACGAGGCCGGTGTGGTTCTCTCTCGTCAGGGTTTGCTCACAATTCATAAGAAGAAGAGCATCCAGATCCAAATCGGTCATCTATGAGCCTCTGAGGCATAAGTCCTCTGTTTATTCTCTGGCACTTTCTGTTATGACTGCTGCACCAACTGGACCAACAGTCACAGCAGTGCGGGGGATCTGGGTTGTTTCACATACACTCATATCTCTTGGGGGAAAAAAAAACATACACACACACACACTCACACACTGCTGTACAGTATTAGATTGCTGCCCTCCCTCGCTGGATGCCTCACACAGCCTCCAGAGTAGGAGTTGTTTCCAGGAAGCACATTGGCTGCTCCACAGACCAGGCCCGAACCAGAGCCAAGCTCAACCACTTATCGAGACCAGCCCACGCAGGACTGGGAGAGTCGGCCTTCATGTTTGAGACAAATGAGAGTGACTGTTAGGGGGTAAAGCAGCATGTGTGGTCAAATGGTAGCAATGGCCTTCACAAGCCAAACAGGAAGTTGTGCTTTGCTTGCGATGTATAATTGACTTGACACATTCCCTCCTCTCAGCTCATCCATGAGAGAGATGCTCACTTCAGCTGAAAGCCACCAGTTCAACTTGTTGGTACTGATATTGGCTGTGAAAATTCTTTACCGAATACTTTTTCAAAGCGATCTAACGTTCAATTTACAGCCTGGGAAAAACCCAGCCTTTCATAATCCCCTTCATCCAACATGCATCTCCACATACAGTCATAAAGGTGTACCATCTCAAGAGAGTTTAGGAAAATACATCCGGACTACACTCTTAGAGGTGAGGAGGTGCCAAGTTTGGCTCCTAAGAAAGGGAAAACAAACACAGATGAGAAGGTCAAAGTTCAGTGAGAGAATGCCGAGCGATGCACCTTGCGTGCAGCAGAGGGAGTGTTTATGGGTTTAACTCGGCCACACCCCTTTCCTCGCGACCTTTCAGCCGACCCCTCATTTCAACAGGGTCAAAGGAGAGTGATGGAGTCCATGTTCCCACATCCGCAGTTGCGGCGCACTACATCTGACTGTGAGCTGAAGCCAAAATGAAATCCCTATGGGGTGATTTCTGGTCTCATTGCTGCAATAAGTGACAGCTCTAGGAGCTAGTGACTGGATGGGGGGACAGGGCTGTCAACACACAGGATGGATGCCAGGGAAATTGGAGACTTGAAGAGCATAGATCATTGGCGACAGCAGCCACATTTAACCCCTGACTGATTCAGACAGTCACCATTTCTAGACAGAGAATTATAGCATATGAGATGGAAGAGCTTATTGTTTCATCTTCACTATTTGAGACGATCTGTTTCATGTGGGGGTTATTTTGTGCATCACAGACTCGGGGCTTATCCAGGCTAAAGTGTAGATGGAGGCATCAAAGCTGTGCTGCTGAACAGACAAGATCACCTGTGGATTCATCTCTTTTGTGAGGCTGTCTGTCAGTTCAAGGTGCGGCTGGTATGGGGACTGGGACTGCCTCCAACCGGACAGATGCACTAAAGCAGCACCTAGAGATGGCGATTCAACTCGTTAAAGAGATACTAGACACCCACACACACACACACACACACACACATACACATACAGACCTTTGACAAATTGAGATTGGTTGGAGGTGGAGGTGGCTGAGGGGCGGAGCTACGCATGTGCTGCCATGCCAGACTGACACTCTTGGGTCACACGAACGGCTGCAACACGAGCCAAAGCCATGGACCTCCCATGCTGTCTGAGTATAATGAGGGCTAATCCCTTTGTGGCTGCAGTAAGGGCAGCCACTTCAATCAGCAGGCAGCAACATGGCACTGGCACAGAAACACCCAGTGGCACCTCACGTCTCAATGGAGTACGCCTGATAAATTTCAAGGTCGCATGGGGCAGTTGTGAACGTGACCAATGCACAGGATAAGCATGCCACACTTGAAGCTGTGTGTATGCACGTGGAGTGACTCATAATAATAAAAATAATAATAAGTAAATAAATACATAGATATGT
>OOFE01009463.1:4886-15791 GCA_900323365.1 Monocentris japonica | reverse complement strand
ACACCCTCATCAATGTGCACAGAGGGGGAAGACAGGAGGGGCCCTTCACAAAGGTGCACTGAGACCTCACCCCTCTTTTCCCTTTGTCTGTAAGAATGGCGAGGTCCAGGAGCAGCTGCTATGGCTGCACGGGACATTTGAGACGGCCCTTTTCACCAACACAAAGTCTTGAACAGGGAGTGTGCAGGCTGCAGGGTTGGGGGTGTGGGGTAAGGTTAGGGAGGGGCTGGACTGAGAGAGGGTGGTGTAGTATGGGTGTATACAAAACGAAAGACACACTTTGCCAGACCAACGTGCAATTGGCTCCCCATTCATCCTGAAGATCAGCAGCAGCAGAGGGGAGGGGGGGGCTTCAGGAGACCCGGCCCTTTAAAGTGAAAAAGGAAGCCTTTAAAGTTGACAGGCATTAATGGGTGAGTCCATCAGTCACAGCACAAAGGACTCCCAGAGGTCTGCCATATGGACGCAGGCAGATCATCTGTTCAGGAATCACTATTGTTATGAGCACTAAAATCCAACCTCAGCCAATAGCAGCTCTGATAGTGCCCCACTCTACCCAACTACAACAAATGTCTAGTCTCTAATAGGCTGAAGTGGTGTTGTGGTTAAAAAAAGCCTGTCTCAATTAGCCGAGGATGTGCCTCAGGTGGGTGGGCAATTTATTGTTTTAGTGTTGTAGGATGCTGCACTTCCCTCTGTGTGTCTGATTGATTAGTGACGGTCAATAAAATATAGACGTTCCTGTCTCTAAAAGTGTTAGCATTTTGTAAACCAAGGACCTAGTTACCAATCAAGGTACAATACTATAAGAATGGATGTCGCTTTTTTCAAACGGTGCCTATCTCACAATAAAACTCTTCATCTGCTTTTCTCTGTTGATCAATAGGCTTATTATACTGGCGGCTCCCTCGCTCTAATATTGATCTGAGTCTCCAGACACCCAGTTTCCACTACATCAGCTTTGAGGGAAGCATTACACATGAGTGTGATATTAAATCTTTTCAAATAGACACTATTTTCATTTAATCGATTTACTGTCTAAATGCACTCAATGCTGAATTCATTTTAACCCTGTATTGAATTTGTACATATGGGTATTTTTTTCTAAATCTAAAGCACACAAGACCAAACCTGTCCATGCGCTGAGCAGTTCCTATCAGAGAACACCACCATGCAGTTAAATGAATGAACATTTTTGGTTTTGCCTGGGGCCTCCTCTTGTCCTTGCGTGTAATGTGCCATCCGGTGGTGTAATCGTGATACTACAGGCTGTAATGTTGCTTATACCCCTCTAGCGTCACCTTGTATCAGCCTGAAGATCACAGAGCAACAACTCTACCTGGTGGTCAAGAGTCACTCCTGCATCACAGTGACATTTCTGCATGCACATCCTGATGAATTCACTTGATGACTGAAATTACACAATGGGTTTTTATAAAATGTTGTGGGTCCAAGCCGTGTAAAATTCAATTCAAATAAGAAAAAAAAAGGTTTTTGTCCAACAGCTTTATTCAGTTGAACACAGTTTATTTCCCTCAGGAACATAACTATGTTTCCAAACTATTCAGTTTCTCTGGGTTTGTTTGAGAGTCAATCATGCATGCTTGGGTTGTCCGATACACACAGACACGCTGTGGGGCCCAAAGATTGATGAATGAATGGATGGATGGATGGATCAGTGGATGGATGGATCAGTGGATGGATCTATGGATGGATCTGTGAAGGTTGGAATTGCAGCCCAGTTTCTCATGTCAGCAGCTCCTCAGCAGCATCAGACATGCTCAGCACATATTTGACAGGAAATGGTCAAACCTGAGTCTTCCTGTGTCCACAAAAACAGACCACCCACAATCAGGGAGGCGAGGAAGAAATGGAGTCTCAACGCTTCAACTCACAGAGAGGCTGAGTGTTTACTGTGTGTGGTCGGAGGTGTGTGTGTGTTAGAGACCGCCTGAGATCCATCCACGTTATTGTCTGAAAGATTTCCAATCCACGCAGCCTAGAGAGGCATATGTTGACAACTCATCCATTAAAATATTTAGGATCCCCAGTATGCTCTTTGGTTCATGTACAGCCCATTACACTGGGGATAGAGAGAAGAGTGAGAGTTTGACAAGACTCCCACGTCAGGCTAGTATGACCCTTAACTGGCTAATAGCCACGTTTTGCTCGACTTGAGTTCAGTTCAGAGTGCACTGCTGTTGACTCATTCCTTTTCTTTCCCTGTCAGCCGTTCTTGGAGAGTCGGTCCGAGAGCTTATCGGTCAACAGGTTCCCAGCTGTAAAGAATTCATGTGCGCCTAGACATGAATCAGAGTTACATGTTACACGTGTCATCATGCCTCAGAAGATGTTTGAGGATGTGTGGCAGCTCACACAGCTCTGCACTCAGTGTTCAGCGATGTTGGGAAGCAGCTAGAGATCATTAGAAATACAACACTGAGGCTTGTTACTATTTTTCCAGTTTATCTTCTTGTGTATTGTCTACTATTGTCTACAATATGTCTTGAACTCATATTGTTCTGTTATACTTCATTTGTTGTCCCTGCAAACTCACATTTGGATTCTAGCTCTTTTTCTATCCTTGTATTTCATTTTGGCACTGGAGGTTTTGGATTCCAGGCCCAGGAAAACTAGTTGTCAGAGAAGGGAGAAGAAAACAACGTGGAAGTGCTCTGAAGGTCAGTGGTGGGAGGCTTTGGTTGGCCGGATCTGCATCACTGCTCTTTGAGATGTTTGTTCCAGCCTGGACCTCTGACCACCTGCACAGAGCCAAGGACTCAGCTCCAAACTGGGCTGGTCTGTCTGTCTGTCTCCCTCTCTGTCTGTCTTTCTATCTGTCTGTCTTTCTCCCTCCCACTCTCTCCGTCCTGTCTCGCTCTCTCCCTTTCTCTCTATCTCTCTCCTTCTCTCTCTCCCTGTCCTTCCACGGTCTCTCTCTCTCTCTCTCCCTTGCTCTCTGTCTCCCTCTCTGTCTGTCTTTCCCTCTCCCACTCTCCCCTTTTACCTTCCACTGTCTCTCTCTCTCTCTCTCTCTCTCTCTCTCCCTTGCTATCTATCTCCCCCTTTGTCTGTCTTTCTCGCTCCCTCTCTCCCCTTTTACCTTCCACTGTCTCTCTCTCCCCCTTGCTCTCTGTCCCCTTCTTTGTCCGTCTTTCTCCCTCCCTTTCTCTCTCCCTATCCTTGCACTATCTCTCTCTCTCTCCCTTGCTATCTGTCTCTCTCTCAGTCTGTCTTTTTCTCTCCCTCTCTCCCCTTTTACCTTCCACAGTCTCTCTCTCTCTCCATTTCTCTCTGTCTCCCTCGGTCCCTGTGTGAACAGAACCAAATGGAAGTCATTTCAGAAAGAAATTAACACAGGAGGCTAATACTTCCACACAGCAAATTGGATTCCTGCGCTTGACTGACTCCAGAGTATCACTAGTATTGCACAGGACACAAAGTCTCCATGCAGTAAGGCAACAGCACAAACTCAAGGGACCAGGCTGTGTTGCTTCCTGACAAGTAACCTCTCAAAAAGGGTGTGTCATTTTCAAAGCATCTGTTTGTCTAGTTTGGGACAACACACCTTTGTGTTACTTTTCACCACGTCCTTTTTGTGTCTTTCTGGCATCATTGCAAACTCCATTGTGTTCAATGGTTGTACAAAATGTACTACTATACAGGATCTTGATACAAAGGGTTCTCTCTCTCTCTCTCTCTCTCTCTCTCTATACATACATACTGTCCATACATACATAGAAATGAATTAAAGCCAGAATATCATAGGGAATGCGTAGTGGATATATTTTCAAATACTTATACATTGCTATTTGGATCGTCTAAATAATCTAAATCAACACTGCAGTACTCTATTTTGATGAGAATCATGTTTTGTGAGGCAAACCAATGGCACTTTTAGTGTCACCAACTTGCTGTGAATGTGAAAACCCAGTTTTATCTCTTGACCCCCGACAGTCATTTGGAGACTTTTTATTGCAAAGGGATACTTTGCCCGGGGAAAATAACTGAAATAACAAGGGAACATGTTCAATCCCTATACTGTGGTCAGCAGGAAAGTGATAGTTTGGATGGCTAAATGAGCTGAATGGCTTTGTGAAATTTGACAATTTGGTGCTCATATGCTACAAAAACAGTTCATCCATCTGCCATTATGGGCTTGAAACGACGTACGGCTATGGTTGGTATGCAGAGGATGAATGTGTTTGTATCCACTTCGTGTGATTTCAGTTTGCAACATAACTCGGACACATTATGGGGTGATCGGGAAGAGAGAATGACAAGTACATATGCTTCCAGTGTGCAGATCCTGGTGGCTTTTTCTGTTTTTGTTTTTGCCTCTACTTTATCTGTAATTTAATATTGTTGGCCTACTCATTGTTACTTTAAGAGGTTTTTAAATTAAGGTGAATTTTGAAATAAAGCTGGCATACCTTTGTTTTGCTTTCACCATAACAAGTTAATTAAAAACTAGCATATGATGTTGCTGCATTATAGTTCAGCAACATCAGTGCAGCTAATGAAAAACAATATTGCTTTATACACCCACACGTTCCCATGTGGCAAGCTTGGAACTAGCACTCTGATAGTTTCACTTGTTATTTGAATGCTATAAGGGATTTAGAGCCCAAAATTAGGAGTATAGATTTGTTAGTAAGAGTGAAACCGTTGTGACAATTGAATCAAACCCATTGAAAAATGAATCTGACAAGTGTTATAAAATGTCTAGAACTACAATTAACCATATTAACTCTTGTTGCTTTCAAAAATCTCTCTCCTAAGCTCACGTCACTCTCACATGACCATTCTGTGGCCACAGTAATGTTGTAAGGACACCTAAATACCTAAATAACAAACGATCAATAGTAAGGAGTGCAGCAGTCGGAGCCACAGTACCCTTACAATACTACTGTGGCCACAGAATGGTCATGTGAGAGTGACATGCTGGGAGAAGAAATTGAATAAGAGCTAAGGTGAGAGACAGAAAGCATTTTTGAAAGCAGTTAGAGTGAGTAGAGGAGAGGGGATATGAGCTACTTCATGAATTGACAAGTTTTCAGCCGATATGACAAACGATGGGGAGTAACTGCTGCCCTGACTGGAGTGGGAAGATCCAAGCCAAAAGGGAAAATAGTTTAGAGCGGGTGGATCAATGACCAGGCCGGGACAGGAACCCCTAGTGGAGAGGACGTGCACTGATGACAGAGTTCACTTCAGGAAGAGCTGAGAAATGTGGTCCGATAGGTAGGAAGCAGGCCCAGAGACCCCCGGGTCAGCAAGGGTCTCAGTAACACAGACTATTCTTATTTTTTCCAAGGTAACAGCAACTCTTCCCAAGGTCCACAATAACCAGTAACAACATTACATTACTGGACTATCTTTATTTATAAGGCTGTTCTGGGAAAGCTTCCTTCCTATATATGTGTCTATATTAGTCAGAAATGTGGAGCTCAAACGGAGTTAAGGAAGAAATATTTTATGATCTCTGCCCCCCGCTGCATAGCATACCCTGCAGAAACACTTGAAACTAAAGGAACTGGCGACTTCAATTCAAGTTCAAGTTCAAAGCAATTATCAGATCTATAGGGAAGATGGATCTATCAGTAACTGTCAATGCTTTTAGTAAGATGTTGCCCATGCCGCTCTCTCTTTCACTGTCCAACCATCTCTCTATCTTTTCTCCTTCCCCTGTCTCTCTCTCTCTCCCTTTTCTGTTCATTAGTTTGTATTTCATACTGTTATATTTGTTATATTGTATGTTTATTTATGTTACGTTTTTAAGCTCATTCGGGATTTACCTGGTTAAATGAAGAAAACGAGCGCAAATAAATGTAATCTGACGTGTATGATGTGTGTGTGTGTGTGTGTGTGTGAGGGGAGGGGGGGGCCACGCTGCATAATCTGTATATGCAGGCATGATGGACACAAGCACATAATGAACACTAGCTGCATCATTGCACTTCTGTTGAATTTCTTAAACAATTCCCCTTCACGTCATTTTTAACCTGCCACCCAGCCGTCATCATTTAGTCTGTAATTCCCTAAATTCACGCACAATCAAACAAATTAGCCTTTGTGTTAATTTCTCATGGCTCAATTAAGTTAAAAGCCCGGCTTGAATGACACTCATAATTACAGCCATAATGTTGGCAGCGATATTACCGGTGAATAATACGGTGATGGATATCAAAGGACCAGGCGTCATCCCTCGGTACGAAGCCGGTGCTGACGGGGCTATCTGGAGTAAATACACTTTGATGAGTTTGCTGATGAGCTGTTTGTGTCCTAGAGCAGTGCTGAGACTCCACAGAGGTCCAAGCACCAAACAGACTGACTGATTGCAGGAGCCCCAGCCGGCTGATTTGATTTCAGCAAAACTTTTTTAGAGCATTTCAATCACTGCATTACACAAGAAAGACTTACACAAGAAAGATACATGTTCATATTTCAGTTGGCACCTTCTCTCCTATTATGTGGGGAAAAAAGGAGAGGAGTTAGTCGTTGCTTTGGCAAACAACTTGATAGATATCTCATTTTATGAGATAGTGCAGCACAAGTCAACAGGGTAACCACTTGGGAAGCACGTCCGCTCTCTTCGTGACCGATGAAGAATTGTGTTCCAAAAGGAGATACGGACCATTTGAAAAAGTGACAGCTACTCTTACAAATTAATTGAAAGCAAGCTAATGGAGCTGTTTTTTAAAGAATAGAGGGCACCTAGAGTCCTGCGTTGGCAAAATAAGAACACTTTAACAGACTGGACACTGGACATGGAATGATGAGCTTCAGGGAATGACCTTTTTTTGAAAATGTATTCATGGCGTTTTGGAGCAGAACTTTTCATTTGTTCCCTGGCTCTCCGTCTGTCATGTCAGAGGTCAAGGCAGCGTCTTGCATCTTCACCACAGGGAATCCATGATTTGTGATTTTTCTCTCTCTCTGTGTTGTTTTCCTACAGTGTATCAGATTCTTTGTCTTCTCAAAGGCTCTTGAGAAATTGTTGCAAGAACAAAAAAAAAAAAAAAAAACTTTATATCACCCCAGTGTTGTATTGATATGCTTTTCTGGGCGCTTCATTGACACTCGTGATAAATGTATTCCAAGCAACTGGAAAGTCATTACATATTTTAAGGCCCTCAGATGAATTATCTGAGCGGATCTGTCATTATAATACTCAAACGCCATTAGCAGTGAGGAATGTTGCTCAACGCTGGTATTTGCACAGCTGCAGGGGGTCATAAATTATTCCACAAAACACGTACATTAGTTCAACTCTTTCATCACAGTCTCTCAAACAAGGTAGCCTCCTTTCCTGCATGTTGTGAAGGAGCGCTCTGTCTCTTTCTTTAATTCTCTTTCTCGCTATCTGCCATTCGGTCTGTCTCTCTCTCTCTCTCTCTCTCTCTCTGCATATCCTGTATGTGCATGTTTACAGTATGTGCAAGTGTAATGGAAAACTGTAGCATAATACCACGCAGCGTTATGGAAAGATAAATACACATTGGCAGATTTGGAGACATCCATAATGTTAAATTGAAGAAGCATAAACCGGCCTCGGTCATCAATCTGAGCAGGAACATTGGCAGTGGAGCCAACATGATACACCGGATGTATGAGTGTGTGTGTGTGTGAGTGTGTGTGTGCGTGCATGTGTGAATCGATGCATGTGTGTGATGCACCTAATGTCTCTCTGTCTCCCTAACGACTCCTCATTCTCGTTCTGAGCAGGATATGGATCACCACTCGCTGCGTGCCGCTCCGCTGCTGCTCAGCGCCTGATAACTCTGTCCAATTAGATCGCAGAAGCTTCTCACGCTCACCAGCTCAGCTCGCTTCTGAGGGTGACAAATATGACAATTACCCAAAGTACCCGGGACTGCTGTTCGTTCCTTATTAGAGAATCAATCAGGACAGCAACGCTAGGCCCAAGGCACAGGCGCATCCAGACCCTTATGGATGGGTGGGGTAGTCTGCATTGGGGCTCAGGGTTTAAGAGGAACTATGTCGCTGCTGTTGGGGTAAAAACAGGCAACTGCAACTAAGGTGTTTTTCTTTTTCATACGTTAATTAGAAATTTGTATGGTCATTTATGGTTGAGTGAGTTCTACATCCCCCGAGCCTTTGACACCTGTTACGACGTCACTGTATAATTTCAAAACTGCATGAAGAAAACAACATTCTTTTCATCCTTCCTGAAAAACTTGGCGATGCATGATTGGTTCTACTTGATTTAAAGGAGGAAATACATGCATGTCATCATATATCAAGATGACCATTTACACAGGCATTGAGTTGAACGTACACAATCCAGTGATAGTGGTTTAGTAAACATCTTTGCAAAGTTACACAGTACATGCATCCAAAAATAGATGTCTAGAGGATAACCCTGATGGAGGGCAACAGCAGGCTCAAGGTTAGAGATGCAAGCTTATCACTGGAAGTCAGTTGCGCAAAATCCTTGGATAAGTTGGGAAAATCTAGGCAGTAAACGTAACACTCTGCTCCTGGAGAACTGTTCAGCAGCCAACAGTAGAAAGCTGTGTGCAATAGACAGCTATGAGTGTGAATGTGTGTTTCAATTAATTCAATTATTGTTTAAAATCACTAACCTTACTTGGATAAATACATGGAAAGAAAAACTGATTGATCAACTGATTGAATTTATGAATGTTTGAATGTACACTTATTTCCTGTATTTAGAACAGTTCAGTTAATCAATCAGGAAAGATGTGAGTGTTTTTAACGAAAATAGCCCTTAAAAATGAATCAAACTTTTGAAATTCAGGTCAAAAAAGGTTCAAGTTTTAAGTCATTCTCCTGTCTGTGATAATATGTGCAGCATTCCTCTAATGGAGGTGGAGCCTAGACTCCATGTGTAGTGTCTGACAGTGTGCCATGGAAAACAAACCACAACTTCTGGTATGTGGATGGATGAATGGATGGATGGATGGATGGATGGAAGGTTCCTCAAAAGTCACAAACTATGAGTCTATATTCCAACAATAACCAACAAAAATAATAATATTTGTTGATATTATATCTCCACATATCCTACATTATATGTCCTATATTGCTGCAGTTGTGTGGAAACATTTTAACTCCAGATTTTGTGTTGGTGAAGTGAAGGTTTTCATGTTTTTTCATAACCCGTTGTACAATTGTGAAAATGATTGGACAGCAATATAAAATAATATGTTATATTTTCTGAAAATCCTGAAAACCCAACTTGGCTGGCACTCTTTAAATGAGTGCAACCATAAGCCTAAATAACTAGATTGTCAACATTGCAGGCAACCAATAGTAAAGAGTACAAGGTCAAAGCCACAGTGCCCACATATTAGGTGTAATAAAAGTGAGACAGCAGAAACATCAGGAGCAAATTGAAGAAGAGGGTGGAGGGGATGGGATGGGGGGGCATGAAGTGTTTCTTGAAGAGATAAAATTTCCTCATGGTTTTCATCTGACATCAGTGAACACACAATTCACACAAATTTTCTAACACACTTTAAGACAAAGAAAACACACAAAAATATCACAAACATAAAATCACAGATGCGGCAGCAACCTTGACCAGCATGCATTTCTCAGTGAGCCGTGAGTTGGATAAACAACGCCACATGCGGTCCTTTCGTTCAGGCATGCTTCAAGTCTTTAAATGGCTTTGTGGAGGCTGACTCTGCTCATGAGTCTGTTCACAAAGATTACACGTCCAGGACAAACAGATTGGAATAAGCACAACAAACACAACGTGACATCCTTGCCAATCCTTTATCTGCTACGGGGCTACTGCCTTCACAGCGCTTGATTTTAATCGCAGTTTTTTTTCTTAAGTGCATTTTCCTGGGTGGTTTGTGGTTTTTAATAACGCTGCTTTTTGCCTACGTCTCTTTGAAAGAGACATTCTTAATGTCAGTGGGACGACTTGGCTAAATAAAGTTGAACTAAACAAGTCATTTTGAGTTCTCATTGTACTTCATTATTTCGGAGGCCTGTAAGTGTATGTAATGTAATGGGACTCCAATCTGAATTTGAGTATTAACATAACAGTATTTTTGTTTGGTTGATTACACATTTGTTGTCACGGTAACACAGCCAGCTAATGCAGAATAGTGAGTTTAATCATATATGTGCCACGGCCGTGCCCCCTGTCTCTCCTTTTGTTTTCCTGTGTTCCCCATTCCTCCTGTGTTCCATGTCCCCGGTTTGTCTCTCTCAGTGTTCGAGTGTGTGTGTTCCTGTCCTGCCGCTTACCTGGATCCTACACACCTGCCTGCAATCGGCTCATCGTCTCCTCAGCCAGCACACCTGTCATCCATCACCTCTCCAGTACATCAACCCTTTTCTCCCGCTCATAGCCAGATTGTTGTTTCTGCCTTTGTGGTAGCTGCTCCCCGGCTCACTTTGCTATTTGATATTCTCTACGTTGGTTTCCTCGTGTTTGCAACATTTAACGCCTGTTTTGTCTTCTGTGCGTCAGGATCCCAGCCAGCCTGCCTGCCTGCCCGCCTGTCTGCTAAACCTGCCTACTCACTCACTCTCCCTCGCTACCTCCGTCAACCACGCCGCCTTGCCATCTCCCTTTCTCCTGCCGTCTCCAGCCATCCCTATTCATCTCATCTCCTTTGAAGTGCATTACGATAAATCTGTTAAACGTCATCTGCCTTTGAATGTGTTCTGCCCTTGGGTCCACTAGAGAACTAGTGGGATGACAGATACCTGCACATACAATCTTTGAGTTGCTGATTACCATTTAGTACTATTTACTGGTTTCAATTCACCCAACCAGAAAAAACAACAACTCTGTGCTGAAAATGGCAACTTGACCCACACAAACTGTTTCTTGACTGAAGTAAATCTGCGACTGTGCTATTGCAATTATGCCTGATTGGGTTTCCTCACCTAGCA